>BOPP01000162.1:1641415-1652775 GCA_017312745.1 Gryllus bimaculatus | reverse complement strand
ACACTCCACCGCCATCCTCACCCCGTACGTTCCACCGCCATCCTCACCCACGACGTTCCACCGCCATCTCCGACCATAACGCTCAACCGCCATCCTCACAACGTACGCTCCACCGACGTCCTCACCCCCTACGCTCCACCGACATCTTCGACCATAACGCTCAACCGCCGTCCTCTCTAACCTTACGGCACCGCCATACTTGTCACAACACTCCGCCGCCATCTCCGCCCACACTCCTTTCATCATAACCCACGCACCTAATGCTCCATTACTCCCCATCCACCCACCTCCATCGCCCTTACTATATCCACAAATTCCATTGCCTCTTGCCATCTCCAATTTCCTCCCGGTAGCACGACCGCAAAGTCTTCTACCGCCACCACCACCTTCCCTTTCTACAACACCGACCTGCCTCAGAATCTCTTCGTTTCACCCCTCCTCACCCAATTACTGCACAGTCCTCGTCGAATCCCACCGCGCCCATTGGTCTACCTCCAAGTCTTCGGAATTTTCTGAACTCGATGCAAAGTAAAGAGATAACTATAAATGAATTTAGTTCAAAGAACTAAGTTACCAGGAATTCTTATAACCTTCAGAACTACATTTAAGAACTAAACTTGAAAAACTTTTATCTGAGGTAATTCAATTCACTCACGTGCTTGATTCTCTCAATGAGTTTAGTTTTGTAAAGTTTCATTTCAAATAATGTTAATAATTGTAGTTGCTAAAAGGCAATTCGAAAAAAGAGAATATTAGAACGTCCTACGTGTAATTGGTGGTACAATGTTATTAGGGTGTCTGTAACTCAATTCTTTCTTTACAGAAATACATATCCTCTGCATACCACAGGCGAAGGAAAATAATCATTTTGTACCACTATTTAGGAAATTACTTAAACAAATACCAGTAATTCGCTACAACTAAGCAAGAAACAACCTCAAAAAAGATTTAAAAAATAAAATTGAAGTTGACAAATCTATGTTACTAATTTTAAGTATTCGTGTGGACTAATAGAAAATTGTAGAACCTCCGGCGTGAAATGAGCCGACGGTGTCGACAGATACCCAAAAACTCTAAAAAAATCCCAAAGCAAAGAAATAGTTTCCATTTTCACTGAAAAAATGCCAATATTTTATTGTGTTATTCCGCATATTAACTGCTGACTACTACTGACTAACTGAGTATTACCCGCTGACTTATTACGCTCAGCACGTTACCGTTTACGATACAGCTGACGTCATACGACAGCAAAGCTCCAAGGAAGAGATCTCCCACCACTATATACGCATCGTAATGTAATAGGTGTTTATTTGATACATATTTGTTGTGTAAAGAGCTGTTGTACTGTGCATTTATTTATATTGTACTAAATCACACTTTATTGCAGTATTTGTGACCAATGTATTTGTTAAAATCTATATTTTGGTCCTCTGTTATACGAAAGTATAACATTTTTGCTACTGCAGATCACTAGTTATGATACTTTATAATAAAAGTCATGGCTCTTGTGCAACCCGCAACACAAATTACGCCCCCACTCCGTAACACGGATTGCCGGAAACATACGAAGTTCGGCAAACATGCTGTAAAGATATATTAAGCTTGTGGCAAATATGTGGTAAAGATTCGGTAAACAGGCAGAGACCAAGCGCTTCCTGACTACAAGACAGTCGTGATCGTTCTTTCGATACTAGTGTAGCGGCTGCATGTACAACGTACCAGCGCATTTTACGTCACATGTATTGAAAATGTAACAATACGAGGCAGATGTTTCTAGCCGAGGAGACAAAAGAACCAAGATCGGCATTTCCACAAAAGAAATATAATACTTGCATTCGTATGTAATAATGTTTTAGTTTCTGTTGAGTGATAAATAATGTTTTAGTTTAGTATTGGGGCAACATGATTTCACCCTAACTTGCTATTAGAGACCAAACATCTCCTTTCTCTCAACATTCCAACATTTCATTATATCGTTCCATTGTTTGCATTTGCATGAGTAATTTCGGTATTTTCCGCCTGTTGTAACGATCGTTGTCATTGATAGCCATGTAATGATAATACAAATAAGAAGCTCTGGTAACAAACTTTGAAATTAAGTTTTAATTAGCATTCATAAAGATGTATTATACTTCTGTAAAATTATATAATATAAAATGCATTTGTAATTGTGTATTCGCATACACACCGGGCGAAGAGGCTCAAGGGCGTAGCGCGCTGACTTCGCGTTCGGAAGAACCGAGAGCCGCCCATCCTGACTGTGTTATCCAGGCGAATGCTCGGATGGTTCTACTGAAAGGCCACGACCGCGAACCGGAGTCGCCAGCCGAATTCGTTAACTACGCCAAATCACAAAGGTTAAGCAAATTCGAGACATCGCGGATTCCTGGTTGGGTGACCGACTAGGAACCCTGGGATCTACCAGCGCCGACTCCAATTGCCCTTTACTGGATATACAGTAATTGCCAAATAAATATACAAATATGTATACCTATTACTTGTAATAAACATATTAAGAAACTGTTATTTCAGTCAAACGAAATGCAGCTAATATGAAATATAAAGTGCCGTTGCGTGCTTTCGGTGTGGTAGTTCCGGCCCACTGCACGCTGACGGCTGCAGCTCCGCTGGCGGCGGCGGCGGCGGCGGCGCAGTTTGCGCGGCGCGCTGCGTGCAAGCGCCTGTTAACGGGAGAGCGGCGTTGTTTAGGGCGCGGGGCCATCGTAATGATGATGATGATGATGATGATGGTGATGATCAGCGTCATCAACAACGGCCGCTCCCGCGCCGGCCGTCGGCTGGACGCGTATGCGCGCGAGGGCGCCACCGCCACCGACGTCATCGCTGCAACACCGGCCACCGCCGCCCATACGTTCGCCCGCCTGTACGATCGCATCTTCGTCCATAAGTCCGTCCATTCACCCATCCATACCACGTACCTTTGCCCTGACATACACCTGCCTACCCACACGTTTGCCCATCCGTTACCAGAACGTACAACCTCTCCTTCCCGTACACCCCCTCTCCTTCCCGTACAACCATCCTTCCCGTACAACCATCCTCCCCGTACAAACCCCTCCTTCCCGTACAAACCCCTCCTTCCCGTACAAATCCCTCCTCCCCGTACAAACCCCTTCTCCCCGTACAATCCCTCCTTCCCGTACAATTCTTCTTCCCGTACACCCATGAAACCTCACTCGGTCCTTGCAAACTTTCCTTGCTCGCTCCTAAACACGTTCCCTACATCAATAAACCCGCTGGTTGACTCTAAAAGGCGAATTTTGTTTGCTTCCTTAACCCACAAGAAGACGCATTGGTTAGCGGACGCAAGATAGCATATGTGCGGTGGAAATGACCACATAATGTTTGCGCTGTATACTGTCACGCGACATGGAGTACTGCTTACAATCGTATATACAGTGGCTCACTAAATATATTCATTTGAAAAACATCCTGAACCGTTACAAATTTTGAAGCGATGTTTTCAATAACATAAACCTACTTAGTGGGCACTTGGTGATGGTGAAAGATGTTACACTATAGCTTTATTTCTATTAGAGATATCGAAACAACTTCAATTTTTTAAATAGAATAATGAAGATTTCTTTAGTTCACGATGACGAACGTGAAGTGCCGAGTTAAAACGTGTATATATTGTTGTATGTTACACAATAACATTTTTTTATAATGCAGTGCTTAACTATCATGTTGAATCTAGGTATTGTTTTGTTCCTGCTGCACGACAACGCGCTTCGACACTATACTATCATACTGCGATGGCCCTGCATGGTGGAATTCATTGCAACGCCCAAACCGGCGCGCGAAGACCACTAAAATGCGCGACCAGCGAGTAGAGACTATTTACGGCAATTAGTGCAGCACGCGCAAATTATAAAACTCACAGCGTCTTCTCCGGAAGATAATGGAGGTTAAAGGTGAAGATCACCAATGAGCTGGAGGGAGAAAGGCCTAATTATCTGATGCTGGGCGCTGAACGCTCACCCCTGCAATGTTACCACACCCCTGCAAGATAGTGCTGAGATAAAACCTGCAGGCTGGTCATTTCCTACAAATTTTAAAAGCTATTCTATTTGTTCATCGAATCACCATACGAAAGGTACAGTTTCAGTTAGATAACAAACCGTCTCCTCTAACGTCTAAAGTCCTCAATATCCTTTATTTCTCTAATACTCAGATTTCTTTCTTCACACCATTTTGCCAAAAACTGTGCTTTGCGAGCTTGTTAATATCTGTGAAAATATATGACTAGGTCGACTATTTAATTTAAGTTTCTCTTCTTTACGGAAGGGTAAGGAGTGATGGTTTTGTATCCTTAGAGAATATAAACAATTCATTCCCGAAGTCTTCAGTCGCCAAGGAAACCAAAAGGAGCCCCTGAATAGGAGTTTCCGGTTTGCCTCTGGGATATACTTGGGAATGGCACGACATTTGCGCTGCTGCACTCTAGCAGGGCAGAGCGTAGCGATTCAGGACAAACACGCTGACTTCTCATTAGGGAGGCCCGGGCTCAATCCCCGTGCCGGCCTTGCTGACCGAGGGTTTACGTGTTTCCATTCGTCATCCAGGAGATTGCTGGGATGGTTCTACTAAAAGGCCACGACAACCAAACCGTTGTTTCTAGACAAATTCATTATCTACATGATGCCACGAAGGTTAAGAAAATTCGAAACGTGGCGGGTTTCTGGTTAAGTGACCGACTAGGAACCCCTGGATCTAACTGTGCCAAGGATAATTGACCCTACGGGATATATAATGGCTAAATACAAATACTCTAGCAGGGAGGTTCTAAGGCACCGCCACTGAACCTGGAGTTTAATCAGTGATCTAGTCTGCGCCGATTGATTGGGAGTAGGTTAGCGTCGCACTGCATGTCTAGAAAAGTCCAGAAAGAAAAGTATTGTATTGCAGGAATCACTTCTTACTTTCGCGCAGCCATAAAGTCTTTCCGGTGTTTGCACAACAAAGTTGAGAAAGACGGACTATATGTTCCAATGTCAATACAACATGCCAGTGAGCATGCACAGACCTTCCCAAGTCACCCATTCACAACGACACGGGTCGCCATGCACAGCAGCGGCAGTTGAGTGTACAGTGAAGAAAAATGGCAATAAAAGAATGAAAGTTCCATAATAAAGAAAGAAAAATATATCTACAGACTATAAAAAGGACACATAAAGCTCACCTCGACGGATAGATGAACATGAGAAGAAAATAAGGATGCAAAATATTTATCAATGCTTGGTTTAATGGTTCAGTTGGTGTACTTATTAGTAGGCGAGACCAAACACATCACAAACACATGGTAAACATGAAGACTATTAGTACCCCATTTGTGGAATTCGAACCTCTGGACAACAGTCCTGATTATAACTGTGCCGATGCTCTAAGCTCAGGTAACAGAATAGCACTTACTACATTATATAATTCCGTTCAACATTCACTTTCCTAAAATATTAAGCATTTTGGGGTAGTTATGCGAAATCAGTACTTTTGTTATTATATTTCGCGGCACCTAGTATTTTTCTACCTTACGTAGGGTAAATAGGTGATTTAATGGATGGATAGCAGATAGTGTTGCCGCGTTTGAGCACTAGTGCAACGAAAGACAAGAGAAACAGGAGAATTCCGACAAAAACCTGCTGCAAACTCCCTCTATCTATCACAAATTCCACGTGAATCGACCGGGATTTGACCGCCAAGTGCCCATGTGGAAGGCGGGCGCCCTGGCCGTTACACCACGGGTCGTGTGGACGTAACAGTACCTGCTGTTCATCTTTACGCTTCCCCCACCTTTTTTTGCCTTCTATTTCAACGCGCGCGTAATGGCTCATTCGGTCCATTGTGCGCGGTGCGCGCCGCCGCAGCGCCAGATGTGAGAAGTGGAGCGCGCGGGCGGACCCGCAGGTGAACGAAGCGCTCGTGGAAGGGGGCAGGGGAGGGGAGGGGAGGGAGGGGAGGGTGGTCGCCAGGTGCAAGGTAACAAATGACGGTGGTCGACACGAGCTTAGGGATTGCGGGCAGAGGAAGAGATGAATCACAGCCGCGCGCCGGCCAGCGATGTGCGCGGCGCGAAAGCATTCCGGAAAATAGGTCGCAAATGCCGGGCGGCAGGACACCGAACGCTCGAGGGAAACAGGATCAGCGGATGAAAAGACACCGCGAGCGACGAATGTTCTTCCTCTATTGAGAAAATATCGAGAAACCATTTACGGCCATAAATACAATTGAGTTCTCCTTCTGAAAGCTGAGTTTTACAACGGGTAAGCGAATCCTGTCTTGTTTTATTTACGTTTCTCCTTTCTACTCGGGATACGATTATAGTACAAACGTTTCTGCCATTTCTAAAAGGGAATAAAATTATCACAATGCTACACAAGCGTAATAAACACTTGTAAAAATCTTCTCACAGGGGAATTAGATAACAACTCTTTACTAGATGTAATTGTGGCGCGTTTTTTCGTACTTTTCTCAATCAAAATACACATTAACCCTTTTGTAATAAAACATTTATTTCATGAAATATTCAAACCCAATGGTAACAAATTTGTTTTTTCTTGTTAATAATCCCGATATGAATTTACATTGCTATAAATAATATTCGAAGGAATAATAGACTTAACAGAAATGTGGGGACTCGAACTCTGCATTGTACGCACGATTTGTGTTTGCACTGCCCTTTGAACACATCTGCGGGCAAAATCTGTCGATGGTGAAATACGTCAGTGACGGCGAGAGACCAGGTATTTCTTACGGACATATATCATAGTGAGATGTGATGACAAGCTTTTTTCAAATTTCCAACTTCATAAAACGATCTCTACAGAACAAAGAAATTTTTTTATACATTTTGTTTTTCACTGACATTTTTACTTTTATTACTCACATGAATTATATATTTATTGTTATTACTTATTATTATAAGTATTATTATTATTGTTATTATTTTTACTATTACTATTCCTAGATTTGGTGTTCATTTTCTAAGTACTACTGTGCATTTACAAAAATGCAAAATTTTGATGATATTTTTAACCGAGTGAGAAACTCCAATTTAAGTGTAATATTTAATTTTTTACCTATTTTACGTGCTCCAAATTAGCATGAATTATTTTCCTGTATAATTTTGAAAGAAAAACAGTTATTTTATTTTATATGTTTTTGTTACTTAGAATCAATCTTACTCATGCTGGAAAGTACTCTTTAAAAGTCTCCGGGGAAAAAATCCATGAGAGTGAGTCCGCATTTGCTGATTCGTTTTCACAATTACCGCGTCAAGATGTAGGGTTATGTTTCCGTATTAAAAACTTTGAGAATTTAATCAAGACAACTAATTTACAGTACTCATATTTAACAAAATCCTTGTAAATTAACACACAAAACTTTTCATGATCTATTGTAAAAGCCTCAATTCTTACTAACTACTTACATACGGCACTAACAAGTAACACTAATTTGTAATAAATATTATTTGATTCACATTCTTCTGCATTATTCATGAAGTGTAGCTGATAATTAACTTCCAATTACTTTTAATCGTAATTTACGAGGACCGCAGTGCGATACAGGAAGAACAAAGTCATAACAAATGGTGACATTTTGATAAAAATTAACAGAAAGTTTTAAAGGAAACAAACATCATTGTAGTTGTCCATATTGCTAAAAAATGCTGTAGTCTTCCAACCATGATAACGATGGGAGGGGAAAGAAACCCTGTTAAGTACTCTTATTTAAAGTCCTAGAAGCAAAGGTAATCAACACGAAGAACCTGAAGCGGAAGAAATGTTTTTAAACGCACAAAGAACAGCGTACACATAGAACACAACATCCAGAAGAGCGCTCGTCAGATTCAAAGGACGACAAGTAATCGGAAGCCGCGGCACAGGCGGAGGGACGGACGCAAACGCGCTAAGAGCGTTCAGCCGCGCGAGCGGGCGACACGAGGCGCGGCCGGCTCGCCTCGATCACGTCGCTTTAATTACCATAGCAAATTTGCCGCATTTCCCGCGACTTGTCGCTACACGCGCGCTGTTTGCACTCTGCTGTACCTGTCGGCTAATTGTCGCGGCCGCTGCCCCACGCGCGAATGTGCACCGCCGACAAAGCCACGGCCCGCGCTCTCCGCCTCCTCCACGCGCCGTCGCTCTCCCTGCCCGCCGTCGGCCTCTCTCCTGCCTCGCTCTCCAGCAGCGCCTCTCGCTACGCCACCTCCACTACTTCTCTCTCCGCCCCCTACTGCTCTCTCCCTCTGTATCTCTTCAAGTCGTGCCCATCTACTCGCCACTCCAACTCTCTTTGCCACCACCACTACTATCACGACAACTCTCTATACCCTTGCCGTTCCCCCGGTTGGTCCTTCACGCAATTTTCCTCCACCCCACATATACTACTATCTCCTCCCCCGCTGATCTCTTTGTCCCTCCTGCAGACGGCTCCATCATTCACTATTCTCCACAGCAACGCCCCCGCCACCCCCACTACGACTCGCCGTCCTCCACTTGGCTCATTTCCGCCGCGCTTCTCGCGCCTGCCTCGCTCCCGCATCCCCTTCCCTCCACGTCACAAACACTATTACTATCTCCGCCTCTGCTGCTCTCTCCGTCCCTCCTCCACCTGTCCACTATCCTACACTCTAAAGGCTCAACACCTCCAACCATAACTCTGTCATTGGCGCTCTCCCCGTCCTCCGGTTCTCCGTCCCCACTACGCTTCCTCGCCAGATACACAACTACTGACTCCACCTCTATTGCTCTGGCCGACCTCCTCCACCCATCCACTACCATCTACTTAAACACTTCCAAACTCACTACATCTGTCTAAGCCTATGCCGCTACCCCCGTCATTCACTTCTTCGAGTCCTTCTTTGCTCCTCCAAGCTTCTTTCCTTTGCTTTACCCTGCCAAGCTACCCGCTTTAGCTTTTCCCCAGGCCACCTCGTCTACCGTATCTCCGCTCTTGTTGCTCTCCCTGATCCTCCTCCAACCATCTCTAATGATCCTATTACCCTCCTCCTCCACTACAATTCTCAATGCCCTTCCCGCTCTGCCGCGCTCCCCGCCACCACCTCTCTCCACGCCACATACTCTCCCCACAACTCCCTCTGCCCCAGTCGCTCTCCCCACTCCTGCCGCATTCTCCGACCCTCCCATACGTCGGCCCCGCCACTACCGTTCACACTGCCAATGTTCTTCCTCCTCTGCCACCCGCGTCGGCTTCAACACACTTCCTGCAGCCATCATCCCTGTGCTTTCATCTCGCGGGTTCCCGGAACTCGGAATTCGTACCACCACCGCTGCCGCCGTCGCCGCCGCCACCCCCACACAGTCATCTGCTAGTATTTACCACGAGCCAATAAGACTGTAAGGCTGTCAATAAGATTGTCTGCGATCGCGCGAATGAACTTTTGTTGACATGTTGAGTTCGCAACTTCACTGGGGGTTTGTGGTGTTATAGGAGCTAGAAAGATATTGCAGTATCATTTTTACAGAAACATCACTTACGTTTTATTTTATTTTCTTGATAATTTTCGAGAGGTAGTTTAATAACTTGTAAATGTTAAATTCACAAAGAATGTAATGAAAATAGATATATCAATTTTCAAGTGTCTGACGACGTGTTTCTTTTACTACAATATGTGACTATTTCAGAACAAAAACAAAACGAACAAATATATTATACAATAAATAATTTGACGTTACAAAACTGAAAGGCAATAGACAGAATTATTTTTCATATAATATTAAATTAATGCAAAAACATTGCATGCATAAAAAAGTTACGTTTTTCGTTCAGTGGATTCGTTTGTTGAAAAACCTGTCCGACTTGAAAACGTTTCAAGAAACTTGATCTTTGTCGTATTAAAAGATAATAGAGTAATGAAAATGTGTTTTTCTTCTTCTTCAAAATATAGAATTTTAGTGGTATTTTTAAACTTAGGCGTTATTTTGGAAAAAGGTATGAAGCATATCCAGCGAGTATGTTTCCCTAAACTCTGCTGACTGGGAAAGAACCAGGGTTTATCGGCCAAGAGCAACTCCATCTCTGTGATACGTGCAGTGCTGACTGGACAATTTTTTTGAGCTGTAATGAAAAGTTACAAATTGCTGGAGGGCAACACCTTGACTTTAGTGTGCATAGTCAACACTTCCCAGCGGAACTACTGCAAAAAATCTGTTGTGAGCCGTGTGTACTCGACAGTTTGCCCATGGTACCAATCCCAGTGTACACACTACGACACATATCCAAACGTTGATCTCATGGCATGACAAAAGTCTCAATGCTGGTGGTGATTATGTGGAAGACTACCATATGTGCTATATTTGCTACAATAAAGTTTTTCCTTGAAATTTGTTTCCTTTTTGTTGACGATCTAGGAAAACAAACTTTCTGGATGAGCCTCGTAATTTGAGAGTCATCGGTCAACAATAATAATTTTATTTATTTTGTTGTCTTGGAGACTTGGAAATGGAAATAATTCCAACCAGGAATTTATTTTTCATGTCTACGTGACGCACACGAATGTACGCATGTCTTTCTATTATTAAAATGAAAGAATCTGCAACAAAGTTGCTTATGTTTGATTTTAACGACTCAATACTTCACGTTCAGAAGAGGACAAAACAAGTACTTTGAAAAAATAAAGGAAAACTTTAATGTTACTGAGAAAACGAAATTTTGTGAAGCATGAATTCATAACGTTCTTCATAAAATTAAATACAATCACATGTAGCTCCTATAAAAAATACAAATGAAATTTTAGTTTTAATAACCTAACGATCAGATTAAGTATAGTATCACAGAATGCTGTGAAAAAATTATTTTCCAAGCACATTCATGCCAAATGCATGTGTTCAGTGATTTTAATGGCACTTACTGAGTATTTAACTTACACTAGAATCCTCTTCCAGCTATAAAAGTTGTTAGTTTAATGGAAGAGTTCACCAGAGCACGATATCGGAAATTCATGAAAGCAGATACATAATGGGCGAATTACTACCCGGGAAAGCATGTAAATGAGATGCCAAACCCCATATATTTTACACATAATGACGCAGAAATATCGGAATATTGCCGTCTGCATTCTTCCAATGTAATTATAGGACGATTGGAGCGTTGGTTATTTCGGTGCTCTCGATACGTCCGTCCTCATTATCCACTGAATAAAGAGAGCGACATGGAGGGGGTTCGCCGTCGCGGACAGAAAGCGACGACCTCGCAGGAGGAAGCCGAAAGATGGGAGGAGCCAAGGTGACAAAGTTTGAGGCGGGGACGACGGGAGGCGCGGACGACGGGAGGCGGGGACGACGGGAGGCGGGGACGACGGGAGGCGGGGACGACGGGAG
>BOPP01000162.1:1603012-1641292 GCA_017312745.1 Gryllus bimaculatus | reverse complement strand
GGCGGGGACGAGGGTGGCGGGGACGACGGGAGGCGGGGACGTCGAGCTGAGCGGAGTTAGGAAAGGGCGGGCAGAGAAGTTGAGGAGATACAAGTTGAAGTGTACTCGGAAGGGGGCAACGGGTGCCCAAGGAGCGAGGGTGGGAGGAGCGGGAGGGCACGAGAGACGCGGGGGCTGGGGCGGAGGCGACAACGGCGGCGGAGCCTGCAGTCTGCGCGCTCAGAGTCGTGAAGAGAGCGATCGACAAGTTGTTAGCGGAGTTTCAAGCTTAACTTCCGGCCGCGACCGAAATCTCCTGCTGGGTGCCCCTCAAAGCTCCTGTGCTCGTTTGCTGCTTACCTTCCTGTCGAAGTCGGTGGCTCCTCTTTCATCTCTACTACCGTTTTATTTCATTTCTTTTCTTTTCTTTTTCTGTAATATTTGCTTGGGTTTCTTCGCCTATTGTTTCTGATATCTTTAGAAAATACACATATTTTCCATTATCATATAATTTATGATGAATCAAATGTTAATTCTTTTTACTATACTTCCTTGGTTCTTATTTCTTTTCGTCGATTTTTTTCTCTTTTTCACTGAGGTTGGTTTGTTCGATGTTCTTTGGTTTTCTATGACTCCTTATACATACATACCTTTTTAACATTTTGCACAAACATTTATGTTTTGTTTTTGACGTTTCCTTATTATTCCTTATTTCATTCGTCGTTAATCCTAATTTAGCGCCGGTAATTCGCAACGTTTTTTTCAACGCAGAATCTTTCAATATTTGAAGAAATTTTGGATAAGATCTATTGCTAATGACAACATTTAACAGAATATAATTACTTTAATGCAAATACAAAGGTGTGTTTAATAACTCAATTACTACGCATCAGCATGAATAAAAACGGAAGATAAGATGAAATAAAGTATCAATGTATTTCAGTTTGATGCTTCTTTGGACAATTCTTAGCGTAGGGCTGAGCACACTTCCTTTCCATTCATATTAGGGAAAGTATCGATTAACTGTGTACACATTCCAAGTAGAATTTGTAGAGCACAAGCAGGTTCCTGCCAGATTTCCTCAGTGCTTTTGGCTTGCGAACAATTGACATTGGTAGTTTCCCTGAAATACGTCGTACGAAAAATAATTGTTGATGATGCTGTACTTACAAGTAATAGTACTTGTAAATTCGAAGACTCGAGAGATACTTCCTGTAATATGGCATACTTATTCCTTACGCTATTTCAGTTTGGATTGATCCTCACTTTTCCTCGACTTTCATTTCCGGTTCCTCCGCTCACGAAACTTATCCAATTTTCTCCCCGTTTTTCAGACTCCTCTTTATTTCCACATGCTTGCTGCGGCATCATCAGCTCTTCCATATGAAGAGCAACTTGCTTCGCTCTCAATACTCCTTCCCCGCCATCATGTTCAAACTCGAGATTTCCAAGATGTCCCCCTTCCGAAGTCTGTGTGTGGTGAAGCAGAAGGCACCTGAGATTCAAAATGCAGCGTCTTTCAAAGAATGATTCGCCAGACTAAACAAGTTGGAGGAGTTCCCTCTGGTTAAGGTTTAGTTTCTGACTTTCAGACGATGGCATAAAAGAGGCTGCTTTGATGCAAGAAAGAACTTCTGAAAGGAAAGGACGAGCTTCAGATTGCCTTATGATGTCTTGAAAATCACATGGGGAGACGTGCAACAGCTCGGTGGCAGAAAACTTTCAGAATTTTTAACGTAAAGTTTCAATAGACAGTGAAAATCCTCGTCACAATATTTTTTTTATTTTCCATTCTGGAGATCAAGTATGTTTACATGGCGTACACAATGGTTTCAGCAATTAATGTTGCTATAACTAACCACTCTTAACCACCTAAAAACATTACTTACTCTATTGTAATGAAATATAGTACATTATACATAAGTTTGCTTTTAAATAAAATAAAATGGGAATACGCTAGGGAAGAAATTGACCGCGTCAAAACATTTACATATCTTGGTGCAAAATTTTCCATGAATGGGATGGAATAATCATATATTGAGGCGCACACGAAAGAAGAATTCGCCTCAAGGAAAACGTTTGCGCAGTGCGCAGGGTTCCGGAATTAGCCGGTAAAAGGTATGGCGATACAATGTCTAAATCGTTAGTTCTCCCAAGCTCCATGAACTATGGGGCAGAAATCTGGGGAGGGATGGATAGAGTCGATTATAGAAAGCATCGGGAAACATATTATTGCGAAATTAATCTAGGAGTGTCTGGTGCGCAGCAAATGCCGGGTCTTAAAGAGGTCTGAAGCAACGGTGAAAAAACGTTCGCTGGTAGCTCAAATCCATGCTGAGTCCAGTTATGGGGTTGCGAAAGTTACATAATACTCTCGGAAAGGACGAGAGGGGATACGCTTGTTCGGGTGGTGGTCGGGATGCAGCGTAGACTAAGGATTTCAAATGGATGGCATCTGTGTGCTTTGCGGTGTATAGGGAAGACTGGATCCACATCTCTTAATTTGCTGTGGCAACCGGAACATGGAGAAAAAATGGATGAATGGGAAATTACTACTTCCTAACAGGAACGTAACCTCGCCCAAACATTTTTAGGCGACCAAAAGATCTAAATTATGAAGAATTAGAACTTTTTTAGAACAGTGTTCGGACCATAGGAAGACTGAAAATTAGGATGCGGAAAAAGACTGGTTAGCGGAGCCAGAGCTACACTGGAGAGAAATAAATAAGTAATAAGCTAACAATAATGTGTATTTTATGTTTAAGTTTGTAGACAGTCAGTAAACAAAATAAGTCATAAAGTCCTAGTCAGATTGTAAATAATGGTCAATCAATAAATAAAATACTGAGGTGGACGGGAGGAGCTGCGAGTGGTGAAATGTAGGCTCCTCTGTGAAAGTAGTGGTAGATATAAGGTGAGGGATAGGGCGTGGGCGGGATGTAATTACAGATTCTTCGGTTTGGTTATATTCGAGTGGCGTTCCGGACTATCGTGGTGACGTCATCATGGTGGACTCTGCACAGAAATCCCTGGGTACATGGCGACTGCCTGGAATACGACGTGTATGCTGTGAATGCGACAATACGGTAGCATCGATGGCTGTGTATCGACTACGGCTGTGTACAGTGTTATGGCGATCGCTGTGTACACGTGATGTAACACGTGTGTGGTCAATTACGATGGTGTCGGCAGGTAGATCGGTGATGCGACGGTACATGGTTGTGGGAGTGTAGTGTCGTGGTTCTTCTATGCGAGATGGCGGGTTTATGTTGACGTTGCTGTAACATACACGATGTGTTGCATAACCAGCACTGTCTGTGTAACATAACCGCGCGCTGCTGCAAAATCGCAGGATATAGCAAATTTGTGAGCCCGCATGGTGACTAAACGCGATGGCCAAGTAATGATGACGCTGAGTGCATGGCTATAGATGAATCATGCGGTAGCTGTGAACTTACCCGATGACGTATACAAGCGATGGTGTGTTCATGACGATGAAATTGAACCGGGTGGATTAGTACACGGAGATAGATGCGTACAAGCGAGTGGATCTCTACACGACGATGTCTGGCACATGTGCGTGGAGCGCGTCCTGTGCATGTGGCGACGAAGATTACAGTAGATGGTATAGTATCGTGAAACAGTGATCATGCTTTTGTCGATCGGCACAATCTTAGTCGCCGCGCCAGAACTACTTCTCTGTGGGCTGAGCTTTCCATTAGGCAATAGAGGCAATAGGTGACCATGGCCTGCGCGAAAAGTTGGCCACCCAGGGACTCGCGGCGGGGGGGTAGTCGCGACCGCCGCCGCGCCTCGTTTCACCCCCCTCCCCGGTCCCCCGGCGAAGAGATCCGACGCTCACGAGCGGATTAATCGCATGGCCACGGCTTGAGGCGCTCGCAGGCGAGCCGGGGCGCGCCCGGGCGAGGCGGGGCTAAGGCGGGCAGCCGGGCTAGCGCGGGCTTAGGGCAAGGGCCTAGCGGGCTAGGGCGGGCCTGATAGCGGGGCTAGGCGCGAGGCGGGCAGGCGGGGCGAGGCTGGGCGAGCGGGCGAAGGCGGCGAGGGCGGGGCGAGGCGCGAGGCGGGCCAAGCGGGGCCAGGGCGGGGCCAGGGCGGGGCGAGGGCGGGGGCGGGGCCGTGGCCGGGGGGCCCAGAGGGGCCCAGAGGGGCGCGCGTGACCACGGTAGGAATCCGCTGGCGCCGCTTCGCAAAGATTACTGCTCCGCGGGGCTCCCGGTGCGTCGCGTCGCGCGCAAGTTTGGCCAGCGGGAGAGAATGTGCTGCGCGAGACGCGGAGAATTCTTGGGTCTCTTTGGGGCAATCCGCGCGTTTGAAGAGTGAGTTTTGTTGCGGGTGTTTCTTCTGCGATTCGCTCGAGAGTGCGGTCGTGGTTCTATTGTGAATTACGACTCGTTGCTTGAAGAAATACCTAGTGAAGTGATCTGTGAAAGATTACGTGTATCAGAGTGTTTTAACATGGGTAAAATGATCCAGGAGCTATTATTGACACTCCAACAGAGAACCAACAATTGATAAAATTACGTTTTGTCATATTAGGCACTAATATGTCATTTTATCAATTTCTTACGTATTTCATAAATCTTAAAAATATATATTCTGTCAATAAGCATTCCTCGATCATTCTCTCCGAGATAAAACGAAATAGTCTCGGAAATCAACCAATGAAAGTATGGCAAAAATTAGTAATACTATTATCAACACCATAACGAAAACATTACGCTGTAATAAATCACTGTATTCATATCTTGTATTCAACTTTTAAAACATTTCTAGGTAACTGAAATCAAAAACTGACGCGAGAAAGGAGTGTGGGTGTTACTTGCTTCAAAGTTTCTAACGGTCGGAGCTTTTTATTGACTCTCAGAGCGAAGACGGCCTTCCATAAATTGAGATAATTTCATTTTTCTCAAGTGAAATTAAATAGTGATTACGCTTTTCAATTATCCTGTTCATTAGTAATTATCTGGTTTCTAACAAAAAGAAGAAGAATTAAACACTTGGTAAGAATTTACCGAGTGTTTACCAACCTATGGGTAGCAGTTAATTTAGAATATCACAATTCCAATTCAATAAAACATATATGATGATCATATACTATGCACGGTGTAAAATTTACCAAGTTTTGCAAAACCTTCAAATATGTTGCTATGTACAAATCCAGACATCAAGACTCGCTTAACCGCATTTATTTATTTTATTTCCCTGGAGAACTAGAAAATTACGTAACATATTATAGAATTGATCAACTATTAAAAATATTAACAACTCTTTAAATTATAGTTTTATGGGCGTAATATTAAGATTTCTGTTGAATGATTTATCTGTCCGAATATCTTAACAATTTTCTAATAACGTCGCTACCCTCAGTATTTTGCCAATACTCTCTTTATTATTGGGATTTATTTTATTCTTATGGTATTTTATATATTTTGTTGAATGGTATTTTAAAATTCAGTTCCATGAACTTATTTTTGTTCATTCAAAGCTGATGTTATATTTTTGCCGCTCTATTTTAAGTGTTTGCGAGTTTCTGAAGTAGTCCTTCATTATAACTGAACGTGTGTTTCCGAGAAATACAAAAGTGTTCTATCTCGGAAATTCCTCGTAATTTATACGGCATTATATGTGTACTGTGAATGCTATACTCGACACAAGTACGATCTTCTGCCCAGAATATATCAAGAGACTTCGTCAAGAAACTTGTTTGCAAAATCAACTCGTTTCTCGACAAGGATGTAAGAAATATGTTATTCATGCCATTGTGAAGATCACACTGGTGTGTTTTGCTCGAGAACAGAAATCCTATATATTTCTCAGCATCTTGATTCTTCGGACATATGGGATGGTTAGGTTTCAGATCCAGTCCCAATGAAGACAATTCGTGACTGTTGGAAGAGCGACCAAAATTGGTAAGATATATTTATGTATTAAACTAAAAATCTGATATCCTTTGCTATCATCTATTGAATAGTTCGCTTCTGAAGACATTAACCATAAAATCAGATAATATTTGACGTAGAAACCAAGTCTAGTCTAGTATCTGATTACCCATGTTTTCTGATTATGTGCTTTCAACGCTTCCAGTCTTTACAGCAAACGCGTCTCGAGAAAAATATCGAAAGCACTATAGTAATGTACGTAAACATTAGTACATTTTCAGAAAGTTCTATTTTTTCTGTTTTGAATTACGATAAATGTTCATCGGTATATAGAGTTTTAAAATAGTAATGCCCTGAACTTCATACACAACACAGCAAAATATTCATTAATTAAAATTTCCTCTCCAATTTTAGACTTACTAGCCTCAATAAATTACTACGAATGTTATTCAGAAAATCTTATGACGGGTATTCGAGAATTTTATATGAATAAACAACCGCCAATAAAACGCGCTGAGAACCAATGAAAATTTTGCGAAACTCTAAATTCCTCGCGATTTACGACGCATGAATGAACAAAATCAATTTGTCCGTGTGTATTGCAAATACGCGCAAAAAAGCAACATATCGTTCCTCTGCAGCAAACTCCGCCGCCGCGCGCTGCGCGTTTCATCTCGTGCGGAGGGCGGGGCCGCTTCTTGCCCATGGCGGGCGAGGGTGACGCCCCTCGGGGCGCAGCGACTCATTAGGCACTCAGCCCTCAATCCCATTCACGTTCGCCCCCCCCTTAAGACCCTTGAGAACGATCGCGCCCTCAACCCCTCATTGCAGGCTTTGCGACTCGCCAACCGCTTCTCAAATCAAGGGCGGTAAAAATACGTAGTACCCCAGAGATTGCTATACTTTTAGCCTTGAGACAGGGTTCGTAGTACAGAGAAAATTTGCAAGATCCATTTGGAATTCATAAAACCCCACAATGCGTAAGATATGACGAAAAAGATAAATTTTAGAAGCATACATTCGTTTCTTCAAATGTAGTCCAGCTACTGCAATCACACTGTAAAACGCAAATATACAAGGATCATCCATTCGGAGCTTAATATGGGAAACTGATATCCGTTCTTACGTAAGGTCTTCGTGGTTATTCATATTCTCCTCGCGAGCTCAAGTTTTAAATTTCCTATTTAGTTCTCACAATTTTGAACAGTTCCCAAATAGCATTCGCCCCTGAATATCATTGAGAACAATAGCTCGCTCTCAATCCCTCATTGGAGTCTTTGCGACTCGCCAAATGCTTTTCTAATCAAGGGCGATAAAAATACGTAGTACCATAGAGATTGCCCTACATTTAGCCTTCAGAAAGGGTTCGTGGTACAGACGAAAATATAAAGCGTCATTTGGAATTCTTAAAACCCCAGAAATGTGTAAGATATGACAAAAGACAAATTTTAAAGGCATACGTTCGTTTCATCGAATGTGGATGTACAGACAGGTTACTGCACTCATACTATAAAACGCAACGGAACGATTCTCAACTTTCTTTTGTAAACCGAGATCCTATTTTACAAAAATTATCATCATACTTATTAATTTTCTTTCGCACGTAGCCTACGTAGACCTAGTTCCTATTCTTTAACATTCATAGTATTGAAAACGCTGCCTAAAAATTTGACGAATTTATTTGCATGAAATGAGCCTCTGAAAAAGTCTTTGCTGTTGTCTCGGAAGAATGTCCAAATAGAGCCAAGTTTCCCCCTGTGTTGAACGCATTGCAATTCAACAGTCCATTTCGCTTCCGGAAAGGAAACGGAGCCGGCGGCCTGACAAGTGATTCCAGTGGTTACGGAAGACATTCCAGGAAAGAAGGCGAATGGTTCGACATAGCGGTTGGTTGTTAGTGATTCCGGTCGCATCCACTACTAGGGCCGTTAGCTACCATGTGAGGTGAATGTTTTCCTCGGGAGATGGCAGTGGTATTCTCCTGCTGGATGGCGATATCCGGAGCTGACCTACCGTCAACTAAAGGGGTTTCCCTCAACCAGGTATCTCCCAGCAGCGGGGCGTCGCCCCAGCTAGGACAAGCTCTATGCTCACGACCGTCCTCCCGGCATGTGTGGTAGTTTAGTGAATATTAATATTAGAGTGTGTAAGGAGATGAGTATATGACGAGGAAGAGGAAGGAAAGATCGCGCGCGGTCCGTGGCCCGTTTGTTAGGGTACTGCTAAGGCATTCATCTGATGTATATCGAAGAAACTACGAAGAACTACCCATCAGACCTGCCGGCTTCTAGAATTATCTTCCTGACTGCGACTGAATTCGATCTAGCTGACAAGGTAGTGTCAAAAACTCGCCACTATCGCGATTCGAACATAGAAGCTCCCGGGTTGAGACATTGCAGTGATGTCAGTTGACGTACTGAGCCACCTCTTCTAGTTCGATACAGCGAATCCTGAGAAAAAAGGACTGAAGATGCTATTAAAGCCTCTTCATGCTATTAAAGCCGCAACGTCTATTTCAAGTCCAAAGGATTTTCGTTACAGACAGGTTATCATTTAACGCTGAAACATATTTAAAAATGAGAACATTTAAGAAAACTCCAGTAAATTCGCGTCGATTTTTACAAGCAGCCATTTTCTCATGCGAATTGCATGACATTCGTCATGACAATGACATTCGTCTTGCAAAAACAAAAGCAATTCCAAAATTATGCAGACGGTATACGTATACGAGAATAAGTAAAGAAGATTAATACCTAGAAATACATTTTAGAGCAGCTATTTACTTCATAATAGAATAAGAACACACTCTGTACATTTTAAAACAAGCATCAAATGTAGTAGTACGTCAACACGATCTGTAGAAACGGAGATGAACAAATTATTACGGCCTGTTTTGAGGAAAGAGCTCTCAGATATTTATAATCGCATTACAAAATGCAAGATGCGTCCGAGGCAAAGGAACAAAATCTAATCAAAATTGCGAAGTTGCCATGGGAACAAGAACTAGATTTTCTGAGGAACTTTACGTTGGTAGTGCTCGCACGAGACGCCGCAAACGCCGGAAGGAACGGAAGCGCCCCTGAACCCATTGCAAGTCCACCAGCAGAAAGACCTCCTCGGGGTCGCCTCTGGGTCTCGCCCACCCCCACCCCTCGCGGCTGCCCCTCTCAGATTTCAATTTTTCCGACATATTTGCTGAATGCCAGAGCGAGCGGGGTGCGGCTAGATCATGTGGAAGGGATGACGGATGATGGAATTCCAAAGGCACTTCTAAACTACGAACCGATACGAAAAAAGAAATCCCCCAACGCTCCCCTGAAAGATGGGACGAATAATTCTTTGTCGGGAGGGCGCTCTTAAATCTAAGCCTTTCGGGGAGTAATGATAATAGTGGTAACGGGGCTGGCGGATTTCTTCGCAATTCCTTCGCTGCTCTCGAGATTCGGGGGCGTATATCAACGTCTCCGGCGATGTTTGGGGTAGGTGCAGCAAAGCTTTTCGCTGGGCGAGGAAATAACGTGGATAAGTAAGGCAGGAAATGGGTTTTGATTTCCGCGCTCAGTGTTCCTGAACAGGCGATCACCGGTGAGAAATTGCTGCTCTTAGAAACGACTGGCACGGTCTCATAAAGGTGCTAGTATTTTCAAGCGTTGAGAGTCGTATCGATTTACACAACAACGTAGAAAATTTATTTACTTTTTCTTCAATAATTCAGTTAGAAATGCACTCATATGAATCAAACTCATATTGCGTACTACATTGGTATATTATATGCAAAGACTCGAATACCATGTAAGGAAATCAAATGCACTCTTTATTTAATTAAGAATAAATTATTTAAAAATTAAATCTAATCTGTTTAATCTGCTATTCTGATAATAGTTTGAGTAACAAGGAGTGGTTTGTTTATCTTCTTTATCAGCTCCCTTGGAAAACAGCAGTGCATTATAGCTTTTGTTGGGAAGCAGATACATTTCAATTAAAGAGACTGATGAATGATGCACGACATGCAATTTGTATGTTTATGCGAGACCGTAATCTGGAATACAATTACATCTGAATAGTGGTTTTTACACCCAGACTGACATTTCCCCCATTATATATGTACAATGTACGAACTTCAATGAATGTCTAGTAGAGTAAATGCCAGATATACAGCATAACTCAAATATAATGAATGTACAGTAAATCTCAGTATTAGATAGGGCGTTTTATGTTGTACGATAACAGAAAAGGTGTAATGATTTGTTAAAATATATAACAGTACCATCCCTCTGGTCAGTTGCATCTCTCATAAGTGAAAGCCAAAAGGGGGTCCAGTTTTCTTTGCAATTAAAAACGTAATGGGAAGACAATCGTATTACTACAACTTAAGAGCATGATTATCGTCTCATACACATCCCTTATACCCAAGGGTAACATTAGATTTATCCTAATGTGACATTACTTGTTTTCTACGTACCTCTGTTTTCTTATATATCAATGTTAATATTTAATATACCAATGTATAATTATTTTTGTGGCCCAGTACTAAGTACAAAAGAGTACAGTGAAAAGTACGAAAAGAGATTTATATAGGATTGACAAATGTTCTCTTTTAACATCACATTCCATGGCACTTAGGAAAATGTGAAATGTTACTGTTGTAAATGAATGTAGATATACGAACTATGTTTAATTTAATAAAGAAGATTCACTACAGTATAAAATACCGTGCGATTCCTGTTTTTTCGGTGTAGATTTAAAATCATTTACTGCAACCCTGAATTTCATTACCTCGACGGGAAGCTGAATTTAAACACCGCATTTACATTAACCGATCACACCGATGCAATTTCCAGAGCAATATATTGAGAACAACTTTGAACGCTACTTAACGCAAGAACGATCTCCTCGTGCAAAAAGACCTTTTCGTATCTCCTGAAACACTGTCAAATTACATGGATCACTCGATAAACCTATTGAGCATGAGCGCAGTACGGACGGCCCGAAAAGAAAGTACACGATAAATCGATACGCTAATTTAGTATCAATATCGAATACTTTTCGACGACGTCGTAAGGATTTAGCGTCGCCAATAACCTCCGCTTTGGAGGAGGATGAATGTCGCAACTGCTCCGCTGCTGGTCTAATTCCCTGCGCCTTGCTCCGCCTCATTCCGGTCCGCTCCGCGCCCCGCTTCCATCTCCACACGTCACTCATTTGCACCGTCCTTATCAGCTTCAGGCTCAAGAGCTGACATCTTACTTCCCTTCAAAAGAGTTATGTTTTTCTCTTTATGACTGCATCTACTCTATTATTGTTATTGTAGGTTGTTCTCTGAGTACATGGCAACTTATGTTATTTACTTCGTAACTTGGCATTCAATATAGTACTTAAATTTTGTCGTTATTTCGAAATCCCTCACAGAAAGCCTCGAAGACCTTTGATTCAATGGCTCATTACTCATTTGTTCTGTAGCTGACTACATTTCTGTCGTATTGTCAACTCCATTTCACATTCGTACACAAATTAGGGAATGCTTATTTTTTTTTCATTCCCGTCAGTCATCCTATTCATTCATTCCTATTCATTTCATATGTATTTCTTCGTATTTACGATTACTTTTTAAGGTGTTATACGCCCAAGATTCTATCAATCTCAATGACAAGCTCTATCCCTGTTTCCTGAAGAATTTTATGAAGGATATGTGCATCTCACTCTCTCTCTCTCTCCACCTGCATTTCTCTCCCTATTTCTTTCTCTCTCTCTCTCTCACACACACACACACACACACACACTCCTTTCTCTTCCTCTCTCCCTTTCTCTTCCTCTCTTCCTTTCTCTTTCTCTCTCCCTTTCTGTCTCTCTCTTTGTCTTTCTCTTCCTCTCCATAGTTCATTTCTCTTCTCATCTTTTCCCCGGTTTCTGCCCATTTCTTCCTATCTCTCTGTCCCCGTCACTTCCTTCCTCGCTTCATTCAATCCTCTCATCTACACCAGTTTCCCGCTCCCCTGTCGCTTTCGCCTTCCCCTCCCTAGAGCGCAGATCCCGCGAGGGTGGGGTACAGCCGTGATAACAATTTCTGCGCTCCGCGGCGGCCGGCGCCTCGCTTCTTCGCTTTATGCGCGGGGACGTCTGGAAGTTATAAAGACATCAATGTTTTAGTAGCGTGTTAAAAGTTAATGAACTCTGAAACGCCCGCTCTGCCCGCCGCCGACTCACCGATACAAGTTTACGGCGCACCCGATATTGTATTTGGGTGGGAGGAAAGCGGAGGAACGAAACGGAAGGGCAGGGAGGAGGGAGAGGAAGAGAGGAGAAGTGGGGAGTGAGAAGGGGAGAGGGAGGGGTGGGAGGAGAGTGGGATTGGAGAGAGGGAGAACGGTGTGGGATGTGGTGCTGGAAAGAGGGGAGGGAGTTAGGGGTGGGAAGGAGGAGGGAGCGAGCGAGTGGAGAAGTGGAAGAGGGGCGGCAGGGCGAGTGGCGGTCACTGGACGGGCAGAATCACCGCGAGTGATGGCGCGCGCCCAATATCGACATCGGCCGCCGCGAGTGACACGGCGCGGACGCGCGGGATGTACAAGCGGCGGCGGGGCGGGCGGAGGTAGCGGTATGAACGAGAGCGTTCGGATGTTGGAGGGAGGGAGGGTGTGGAGGGGAGGGAGGAGGAGTGGAGGGGGGAGAAATGGAGGGAGGGAGGGAGGGTTGGAGGGAGGGAGGGTTGGAGGGAGGCCGGGAACGGTCGGTATATGCAAGTGAGTGGGCGGGTGACCGCAAGGGAACAGGGTGACGCGGGGAGAGAGCACGCAATAGGCCAGCACTAAGCAACCTGTGAAGGGATGATAAGCGAGCTATGAACGACAGTCAGAATTATAAAGCGGAGAATGTTGATGGAGGGAAGGGTAAGTGGGCGTTTACGCATCAGTTTGGTTGAAAGAATGCAGATAGTTAAAGAGCTGCGGCTGTAACACTGCGCCGCTTTACATTAAAAGCAAATGCTCAGATCCTGAACATCAGATGAGGCTAAATGGTGTGTCATTCACCTAACGTGATTGGTAGTGGGGCATTTCCATGAATTTGTTGTAATATCAAGCAAATATTAAGTGTTAAAGCCAAGTTAATATTAATTGTAAAATTCAAACTAATAATAAATTTAAAAATCAAATGAATATTAGCTTCACGCAAATTAATATTTCTCAAAATAATGTATGCTCTTTCCAAATGAGATACAGATGGAAACGGGTGTATTCACCCACGGAATTGATTAAAATAAAATCGTAGTCGCAAATCAGCGATTTAAAATTGTAGAATTTTCTGCTCCTTTCAATAAAAAAGTTAAAACCAGACAAGGGAAGACTACTGAAATTCAAGTAGTTTCGAAAGTTTAATGAATT
Source organism: Gryllus bimaculatus (assembly GCA_017312745.1). Classification (NCBI taxonomy): domain Eukaryota; kingdom Metazoa; phylum Arthropoda; class Insecta; order Orthoptera; family Gryllidae; genus Gryllus; species Gryllus bimaculatus. The sequence goes on along the minus strand of BOPP01000162.1, from coordinate 1,628,037 downwards.
GAAAGCAATGATAAAGTGATGTAGAAGGTATGTTAAGAAGTAAACTTTGTAATTACGCGTATTTGTGTAAATGTGTTATTACAAAAAAATTAAGATTACGTCAGGAATAGCCAACAGAGAAAAATGACTAATACAACACCCGATACGCCCAAATTATGTTTCAATCCGAATAGTTAAATCATTGCTTCATAAACAATGTTTCCAAAAACAGTGTCTGATCAAGACCGTGGAAATTAGCAGATCAATGGAAAATTTCAGAATTTGGAATTTTTTATTTCATATTGGAAATATTTGATTTCCATGATGTTGTGAGTTTTAGTGAGACCGTTTTTGAACCGTGGGGAATTACTCTGTCAAAAATAATTTGGGTTCCAAGGATATTGTGTATTTTAAAGAGATGGAAGACGACTGACGCCCAAAAGACGCTCAGCGCATGCGCGTGTTTTCTGTATCTCAAAATTTTCTTGTTCGTAAAAGGAAAAGTAAAAATCACAACGAAGATATACTTTTCTATAATATACGTATGTCGATAGATTTATTTGTATTTAGCCATTGAATGTAATACGTAAACGGCAATTGGTCTCGGCACCGTTATATCTCGGTGTTCTCAAACGTTCTCTCATCGAGGATCACGAGATGTCTCCAGTTCGCTTAAATTCCGCGACATCACGTAGTTAACGAATTCGGCTAGCGATGTCGGTTTTGCAGTCATGGCCCCATTCAGTAGAATTATACCAGCATTCTCCCGAATGACTGAGGGACACCACGAAAACCTTTGCCAGGATGGCCGATACGGGGTCTGAACCCAGGCCTCCCGAATGCGAAGTCGCGCACCAAGCCCTCAACCACTTCGCACGGTACCAATAGACTTATATAGAATCTTAAAGATGAGATATCCACCTCTTTGATCCGTACCTCTTTCCTTCACCTCGCCCAGAGCTCTCTCCACCTAATCACATCGAACTACTGGTCCAAAGTTACCTTTAAGGCGCACATCTGCCGGACTGCCCGGTTTAGCATCATCAGTCCACGTCATCGATCGCCATTTTGCTCAAAAGATCACATTACTACATTTGGTCATGATAACATTGAATTAGACACGCACGGAACATGTTGACCTTGTTGATCTGGTGTATATTAATTTAATTCAATTATCGATTTCCTTCAAGTGGAACAGGATTTGTCCCTATCCCTATTTCTCAATACTCAACGAATGTACGAAGGTAGAATATGCACTTTAGTTGTGTGACTCATCGGAACTCGCAAGTGAAAAAAATGTTATCCCCCCCCCCTTGAAAAGGTTGTTTAAAAAGGTCGAGAAGTTGATTCGGTGAAGTAAATACCAACAACAGTGATCAAAAAGGAAGATACGCTGTAGTTAGGACATAAAGGAGAAAGACAGAAAGAGAGAGAGAGAGAGAGAGAGAGAGAGAGAGAGAGAGAGAGAGAATAGAAACATGAAAATGTAAAACTGTTGACTTGGAATTGGCTTTTGTATTTACGAGAGTAAATATAAAATTAAATCAAATTAGTAAATTTTAAAATTTAAAATTTTATAAAAAATTAAATTACGTAAAAAATTAGTACATGGGTTGGTGTAATGAAGTATGATAAACAGCAACCACAATTCCTGTTCTGGTAGCGTTCACCGCAGTTCATCGCGTCAGCAATTTCATTGAAAAAGTCGCCGAATTCGCGGCCGATCTAGGCCCCTCCCCCGCAGTGCAGCGAACCGCGTTCTGTCCACATTGGCCTCCGCCACCACGCCCCGCCCCTCCCCTGAATCCGGGTTGTTGTTTTTAATCCAAATACGCTCGAAACGTTTTTAATTGTATTTTACGGGCGTTTGTGTACACATATAATAAAAATATTCAAATTTCATAATAATTTTATATATCTAAATTAATTGCTGGGGGGTGTTTCGTGTATTTAATATCCACTGCCTGTAACTTTTGATAACCCGATGAAACGCAATTTTCATGACCGTGGCCGGTGTTCTTTCATTAAAGTCAACCGTGCAGTTATTGCAATCGCCACGAAACACTTGCTTCCCCGGCAAGAGCAGCGACCAGCGTAATGGCGCAATTATCAACATGAAATATCAAAAGAGATTAGAGAAAATCGGTTGTACACACGGGAAAATGCAATTGGGCTGCTGGTTCACGTAACAGGCTACTGTCGATAAACGCTAGGAGTTCTTTGTGTTGAAGGTAATGTGGAAAACACTTCAACCTTTCCATTGTACTTGTTAACATAGTAGATATGATAAGTTATCGTTGAACTTCAAATGCTTTAGTCAATGAAATAGTACATCATTACCTTCAAAAGTTTTAAGCGGTCAACTATATACAATTTGCAAGTGTTTTCATTCATGAACGAATACAATTCGAAGAATTGGCAATAACTTATGATAATTCATTAACAATGAAGTTTATTTTTCAAGATAAAATTAATTAAAATATCTGGAACCTATTTAACAAGCAATAAATTTTGAGTTTACCTTTTTTAACAATTTCCATTCATTTTGAAAAAAAATATGTAAAGATGTGTTAATTTTCAAATTGGCGCAAATACAAATAATAGTTTAATGTAATTTGTAAGGGAGGAAATACGTTGCACCTAAAAATGTAAACCCGAGAAAAAATTAATTCTTATTTTTAAGTTCCTCACAACCCTGGCATTACGATTTCTCTTTTATTCCTAACTCTATAATGGTTCATTCTAGTAGATACAGAAGACTGATTTCACAACAATTTCCTTGGTACCGGAAATTATTTTTCTACGAGAGCGCCCTTGGTAATTGAAATAATAATAATAATAATAATAATAATAATAATAATAATAATAATAATAATAATAATAATATATGATGATGCAATTAGGTTGAAATTTGTTTTTTCTACTGGGGACAATCAAAAGAGATACAATATCTGAAAACAGATTGTTTTATACCACATTTTACTGTTAGGATGTTGCTTAAGTAAGTTAATTCAAAGATCAAGAGACAAAGAAAAGGCTTGGAGGCGCTCGGAGGCGGCTCGGAGGCGGCTTGGAAGCGGATGTGGCGGGTTGGAAGTGGCCTGTGAGGCAGGGCGGGTGGGCGAGAAGGGCGCGGGCGGCGGGCGGGCGAGAGGGCGAGAGGGCGAGAGGACGAGAGGACGAGAGGGCGAGAGGGCGAGAGGGCGAGAGGGCGAGAGGGCGAGAGGGCGAGAGGACGAGAGGACGAGAGGGCGAGAGGGCGTCGGTCGGCATCTCTCGATTAGTTCGAACCGCAGACAGCGGCGCGGTTTAATCCCGGGGAGTGGCACTTAGGGGTGGGCGGGCGAACGAGCGCCGCTTTCTCCGCGCTCTGTCGACGAAGCGAGGAGACACTGTGCGCTCCCCGTCCCCCCACCTCTGCACACGCCACAGTCGCCGCAAGGGTGGATTTGGGAGGGTGGAATCTCGAATTTCGAACTAAATTTTTTAGTATAGGACATTGAATTTCTGTTGCAATGATGCCCTACAAATCAATCGATAAATAAATAAATCCAACCAAATCAAAGAAATGAGAGCACAACTTCTGTCAAAGTAACTGCACATAACCATTTTATCATCAGCTCTGATGATGGATTAAAATATTCCGAACCGTTGGCGAACTTAATAATTTAATGTCTAAATTACTCTGACCTAATTCCTTGATCTCTACTTCCAATATCTAACTGCACATATTTCTAAAAGTTCCTTTCATTCTTAACAGTTTTAACAGTATATTTGTTAACAGCCCTAAGGCCTAAGGTATTATTCTCTTTCAAGCATTTCAGATGGGATATATCAGACGCAAAATAGCTCCCAGCAAAAGTGACCAGAATGTTGAGAGATAAATTTCTTAGGTAACCGAGAGAAAAAAATGCATTGTTGTATTGGATATATTGTATTTTTTTCTTTTAACACAATTCTAGAAGTACTGCACAGTGTTTCCCAGAAGAACTAAATATAAACACGGCTTGTTTGTTTCTCAAACTGTACAGCTCAGTCCTTCCTTTCGTTCTGTCTCTAACACATTTGCTTAGGTATTATGAAATACTAGACATTTAATACCTCTATTTTTACGTTTGTCATGTTTCTATTCCACCGTGAGAAAAGGAAAAAATAACAATTCTTGCTTAAGAAATAAAACATTGTGTCGAAAATTCGATAATTTAGCACTGACATTTGAAATTTAATATGAAAGAATTATCGTCCAACGAAATAATTTTATTATTTATTAAAATTCCATATTCTGCGTTCTTTCTAAATCTGGAGGGTCTTTCAACAGCTTTCAAAGTCATAATATAATTGTATCTCGTTCATTTCCACAAAGTGTGGCAAGAAATTATCCCGTTAAAATCAAATTTAAAATGGACACAAAAACGTTTTTTCAAATTCTAAAATTTTTGCTAATAAAAAGGGCTTCGTTTAGAAGGAAATGTCTTTATCTACTCGTAGTTTCATAACATCTTAAAATTTCCCCTTATTTGTAACAATAGCTTCAACAACATCCACAGGATTTTCCCGTACTTTTTTACAGATCAATAAAACTCCCTTACATCTCGGTTTGGGTTTCCCAGAAAGTGGCCGCCCCAAACCCCCACAGCAGCGCTCTGAGCAGCTAGCTAAACGTTCCGCCGGTTCCCTTACAGCCTCCCCACTGCGCCCGCCCACTGCGAGGGGTTCAGCCGCCCGCATTAAAGCGCGATTTTTTCCTCTCATAAAAAGTCATCTAGCATCCAGCCCCTCCTAGGAGGCGCTTCCCGCCGCGCCGGTAATCTCCAATGGAAAAGCGTGTTTCGGGGAGGGCGCCGCGCCGCGCGGCGCGCGGTTCCCTTAACAAATGACGCCGTCGGAGGGCTGCGCGCGGGTCGGCGGGGAAGGGGCGGGACAGAGTGGGGCGGGGCAAAGGGCATCGCGAAATAGGACGGGGGAGGAGCAGGGAAGCGGGGAGACGGTGGCGCTGGGTCGGTGTTCGGCTTCGTAGGAAAAACACCAAGCCATGTCCTCCGCGTTGGGGATATGCACGTTAGAAGCTGGGGTCGAGATGGGGATATGCAGGTATTCAGATGGGTTTCAGCTGGGTTTAAGCGCGAGTTGAACTTGAGTGGAGGTCTGTTTGAGCTTGAGTGGAGTTCGACCTGATCTTGGGTTAAGTTCAAGCTGGGGTCGGGTTCAGCTGGTGCTGATTTCGGATTGATCTCTAGTTGAGTTCGGGTTGAGCTACTCCAGTCATATGTCACAGTTAATTACATAAAATAGATGTTCAATAATATTCTAAACGCAATTGAAGTTATTTTTCACTTAACTATAAGAAACATGACATAGAAAACGTAGAATCGGTACGACGAATGAATGTGCGACATTAAGCGATAAAAATGTGCTTGAGGCAGTAATGAATTGTGTAATATCAAACACCAATATTAAATCTGAAAACGTTTTTAAGTAATCGATTCAAGACGAACTAATTAAATTACTTGTGCCAATGACCAAAGAAATTGTTGAGTGAATACTGAAACGGCTGATTGAAACGTCTTGGAACGCAGGAGACAAAAATGTTATACGATACATAAAGGATATTATATATATATATATATATATATATATATATATATTGTTGATAATGATAATGATGATTATTAAGATGTCACAAATTTAAAAAATGAGTACGAGCATACACACAAATAATTACAAATTTGTTTTAAATAATGCAAATGTAATAAAAATGTATGAATGCCCTTTGCTTGGACCTGCTAAGCAACCAGGTGGTTTCAACCACCTGCGCCGACTGAGTTAGCTCGAATCCAGCACTACCGCTTTGTCTGCAGCGACTCGGACAGGAAAAACCAAAAATTTCAGTATTGACGGTGGCGGATTTTCGAGCTTGATAGCTAGGTCGCATTCAGCCACAGTGTCGAGAAGAATTCCAGCAGCCAGCTGCTCTGATCGCTAGATTTCCGAGGTTTCTCAAGTTAGGCGAATGTTGGAGTAGTTTTCTAACAAACGAACCATTGACCGCGCGCGACCATTCCTTCCAATTCCGTGTCCTAACCTCTCACATTACACACATTTCCAAGCATTACAGTGTATAACATTAGATAGATAGATAGATAGATAGATAGATAGATAATTTATTTAATTTGCTTTGGGCATTAAGTCCTGAGGCAAATTCTTATACATCATATATAATAATATAATAAAATAAAGAATAATAAAATACATACAATATATATTACAGTATTACTTCATTTAAGGCAAGCCTACTAAATGCAGATACCCTTCATAGACTACTGATCATATCACTTACAACACTATTACTAGAATTTAATCTTAAAAAGATTTTATGTCTGTGGGAAAAGTCTCCATTAGAGCTACAGTAAAGCCATTCCATGACCCCATCGTCCTCGTTACAAAAGAGGATTTTCCAGTATCAGTTCTCTATTTCCGTAGATGTATTTTTCTAATCAACATGTCGGAAGGCCAGTCGAGACCTTCGAGCAAGACCCGGCTGCACCTGGGGAAATAACCTGCAAATCGACGTGAAGATCGACGCCACATCTCACTCACACTGGGGGGGGGGATACCGCCAACTCCCAGAATACAACTTTAACTACATTAAGGGGACTCATAATCTTTACAATTTACGCGACCGGAAACATGAAGCAATCAATCCCCAGCGAGTGACGTGCAGAATCATTAAGTCGGGGTATTAGAGTAAAAGAATCGGTTGAAGAGCGTAACTCGTTTATCATGTTCTAAATGAAAATACTATTTAGCTCTTGGAGGTAATATAAATTTTGCAAGGAAACGTAAGATAATTCACAAAAGTACGGAAGAAAGATGCAAGTGAAATTTGTCAGTAAGACATGACAACAAGAATTTGATAAACATTAAAATTCACACGTCAAAAGACAAAGTATCAAGTAATAATGTACTGAAGGGTAAATTATTGCGAACTAAAGATTTGAATTATCCCAGGTTTCAAATGATTTGAGGTTGACGAACGAAGTAAGTGGAACTGTAGTACTAAAGCGCGTGGGTCAAAGAAGTCATGGAATGGATTGATTGAATGAATGCTGATTTCATGCGCGTCATCTGCTATGGTCTTTGCATGTTTATGTATTGTATATTGTACGTTTATTGATTTTTTTTATCGCAGAAGTGGCGATCTTTTCCTTTTAATGGTGATATCCGACGCCGACGTACATATCGACTAGTAAGGTTTTACTCAACGGAAGCATCTTCCAACAGCAGATCCCCGCCTCAGCCAAGATACGCTCTAAGCTCCCGACGTGTAGCTCAGTAAGTGTGTGTGTGTGTGTGTGTGTGTGTGTGTGTGTCTGTGTGTGTAGGTAAGGGGTGAGGATAGGGAAAGGAAGAGGAAGAAAAGATAGCCCGTTTGTTAGTGTGCTGCTCCGGCATTCACCTGGTGTTACTCGGAGAAGCCTCCCGATCAGAGTAGCCAACAGCTAGAAAACTCCTTATTCGTGTCGAAATTCCAGCCACAGTCCAGACTCGAACACTAGGATCTCGTAGCCACAGACTTGGAACGCTGGTCAGCGCAGAGGCTTCAAAATTCTCATAATACTAGACTCTCAACGTTAGTTTGAAGCTCAGAAGAACGATTACGTGACTATACCACTCAAGCGACAAATATTGTCCAAGAATTAGTCAGATAGCAATCAATCAGAACTGCCATTCCCTATGACGATTGTCAGTTTAAGATTATCATGTTTGACCTTCGCCTCTTACTTTTTGTAGTTACGGGATTCTAGTAGCCCTTAATTCGTTCCCCGCAAACAATTCATTGCGAGTTACAACATTAAGAAGAATTAAACATTAGTTCCGCCGACCTGGATGGCTGAGGTGGCTAAGAGCGTGTACCGACTCAGCACTTCGTTTCGAGGGTCGGATCCCGCCTTGGATATGGTTGTTTGTCCCTTGTCTCTCACGTATGTGTTGTCGCGGTGGGCCTTCTGCTGACCATAGATCGGAGGACCCCGCAAGTGGGTTGGTGTTTAGTGTTTGATCGAATATGCGTCCCATCGAGACATATAGGGTAACCGGCTGTCGGCTGGAGAAGCACTAGAAAAAAAGACTCCAATGCTTCCACTCTCAAGTCACATATAGAAGGAACCATATTAGCAAGGAACAACATTCGGAAGATTTAAAATATACATGGATATTATAGCATTGTCTGGATGGACATCAGTCTCAACTGTGACATTCAAGTGCCAGTGCAAGTTTTACAGGCAAACTAAAACCTCAGGGTTATTATGTAAGTTTATATTGTGAGTGCTAGTGCATGTATATATTATAAATAAGTGCACTATAAGTTTAGTTTGTAAGTATGTAAGCGTTAGTATAAAAGTTTAGATTACAAGTACAGAAGTGTGAAAATAAGTAGTGTAAAATTTTAAATAGATTGTAAGATTGGTATAAGTTTAGGTTTAAGTTAAGTTTAAGTTTATTTAGCAACTGGATTTATCCACTTTTTCCTTACTAGACCAGGTAATAAGAGTTTTTTGAGAGTATTAGGTAATTTCACCCGAACGAAAAATAACAAAATTATGAGAAGTGCATTGAACGTGTTTGATAAGCGCAAACGTTTTGAAGTAATTTATAATTATTCTACTGGACTACATAACAGAAATGACAATTTCTGTAATTTAACATTCTTTCAAACGCAGTTCAACAGCAAGTTATATAAAACAGGCAATTAATTTACATCGACTTTTTTGTTGGAAATGTACATTTTGGGAATCCCTTGTTGCTGAACATGATGTACAGAATGCGGGGCGGGTAACGCCGGAGAGGGTAAATGCGGCGAGGGTAACGGCAGCGAGGGTAAAGGCGGGGGGGGATAACGCCGGGGCAGGTAACGTCAGGGCGGAGAAAAGCGAGGCGGGAAACGGAAGGGCGAGAGGCAGCGTGGGAGAAACAGTAAGGCGGGAAAAAGTGAGTCAGGAAAGAGTGGAGAGGAAGGAAGAGCGAGGGCGATGCTTTTGATGAATAACGACGTTCACAGACGCGGCGATGGGCGCGGAACGGGGCGCGGAACGGGGCGCGGAACGGGGCGCGGAACGGGGCGCGGAACGGGGCGCGGAACGGGGCGTGGAACGGAGCGTGGAGACGAGTATCGAGGCCTGGTTCGAAGCGTGGCAGGGAATGCCGGCGCTGTGAGGAGAGCGAGTAATGTCACGTGATGCGTTGCGTGGAGAGGGCGTCGTATGCAGCTCTGCAGTCGCAGCTCTCTTGTGCCGCGCGATTTCACCCCCTCTCCTCTGCCAGCCCCTGCTCCGTAGAGCTCGCGCTGGTATCAAGGACATTCGCTTCTGCGTGGTTACCCTCGTGCCACGATAAGGAATTAGCGTATAGCATAGGCATTGATGTCGATGTGTTCATTGAAATATCGATAGTTTATAGATCATTTCATAGCAAATAACATGGTTCGAGCCTCCTTCGCGGAGACTATCTGTTGCCTGAGATGACCCTGGTTCCTTGGCCTTTCCTTCATCTTCAGCACATGGAGACAGATTTTGTCTTTGTTTTCAATTAATTATAAACGAACATACACAACCAGTGTCAAATTAAATGTTGTTGCGCAAGAAATTAATGTCAAAGGTTTTGCAAACCAGCTAGAAAACATCGATGTTTAAAAACATTGTTGTTGTTGTTGTTGTTGTTGTTGTTGTTGGTTAGTCGATGTCTTCTTGACAACGGTATTTTCATATTGAACATTCATGTTTGATATAAACTATATTTTGTTATTAATGTCTCACCATTAATCGCAGCTCTTCGGCATTAGAGGCGTTAAGTACTGCAGATGAACATGTTACAAAGCTCCCTCTAATAGAGCATGCGCGGGTGTCAGTAAGAAGAGAGGATCCCCCTCCACATAACTCTTGGATTCGCCTCTCGCCTGAGCACGTGCGTGCGAGTGTGCTTGCTTGCGTTGGCAGACCGACGCAATAGCTCGGATTTTATTTATGTGTATATTTAACGTCAATAACAGTTAAAACTGTGTGTTTTAACTGTTTACAAGTTGAATTCTGAATGCAGAATACAAGCTTCAAGAGGTCGTCTCGAAGGCCCAGAATTAAGAAACAGAACGCAGATACTCCGCCCCTTATCTGTGACACTTAATGAAAGTAAAAACGTCCAGTAATAAGTAAGTGATTCAAATTCACTCCAGTTGTTTCGTCGGATCGCAAAGTATTACTACCATATTTCAGATCGTTCGGCATTCGTATTGTAGGTTTCCTGGTGTAAGCCTAGTTGTTAGTTGGGTTTCCAGGTATATAGAGAAACCAAGGAACTTTATTTTGAATAATGTGATTACTAGTATTATGACATCTACGCCCGTCAAACCTTTCAGAAAAGGGACGCAAAATACAGTTTACAGATGTTTTTGAATATTTTAAGAACATAAAACGTAAGTTTAGGTGAAGTGTCACATAAAAAATGCTACCAGTATATCCGCCTTCATCGTAAAAACAATCATTCATGAAGTGACACACTCATCTGCTAAAGTAATGTTTACATTTTCCAATCCACTTCATCCAGAGGCTTTGCTTTTATACTGCAAATACAAGGTTGAAGAATCTTGAGAACAAACAGATAATATGATTGTATCACTGAAAAATTCCTCTAAGCAGCGGCAGGCTCTCCACTCTATCCACCAATCACATCAATCAGTAGGGCTGTCATAACAAGCTGCAAACTCCGTCCAACGGGTAGCAAGGAATCATTCGCAGTTTAACATCTTCTTACAAACCGAGTTTTCTAACTTGCTGAGATATACTTACCTTGCTTGTTATAATACTCAGCTTTTTCAGTCCCTTACTTCAATTTGCTTTAAACGGGATGAGTTCGTAACTTAGATATACAGTGATGCTGCTCAGGTGTAAGGATTGAGATCAAACTGCCCGCGATGGACCTTGTCTGCTCCGATGCAAAGTTCCGCCTTTCACTATCCAAGGGTACATCGTGCCCTAACTTCTCTTCCTTCTACTGCAGTTCGTCTGATTCAACATTAATACTTGAGGGTGATCGCAGTGTAAATGATATTGTCTCACAATAATGGTCTTTATTAACATGTGCTGTCGATTTTAAGATTCCAGTCCATGGAGTTGCCTTCCGTATCCATGCGACATTATCCCTTTGCATTGTTCATCTGTTCCCTCCTCGAAACCATTTCCCCAAAGTGATCTTATCTCCAATGAGCTCAGACAGCAACAGGCAACAAGAGATGTGCGAGCGACGATGATGGAATATTTAAGTACGCCGCAGAAAGTTTATTTCTCAATTTCTAAATCATATTGAACGCTATTTAACTTCCAGGAGTCCATACATTGCAACATTTACGTCCAGGAACCTTTCATGCCCCATTTCAACATTCTATTTATGTTAACTAGTGGCAAAGTATTGATTTAGGTTGCTGAAACTATTTTTGTAAAAATTAAAGAAGCATATTTTTGTAGTCAAACATATTATTTCTTAGTTCTCTTAACTCCCACTGCACAGAGTCTACAAACCCAAAACAGAGAAAATACGAAGTACCCACCCCTTTTTTAACACTTACTGCATTGTAAGTGCAGTTAATTCAGCTGTTTTCTGTGATTCGCCTATTGCTCCGACATAAACACAAGGAGTCCCACCAACTATGGGCTACCTCCATAATTTCTAAACGGTTCGTGCGATCGAAGAGAAGTTTTCACTCAACAATGTGGAATCACGGGGCAAGTAATATGCTGTAGAGATATAGTATGAAATGTTTTTAGTTTTCGAAAACCTTAATTATCTTTAATTTTTTAAATGAAATTATATATTTTTCACGTCAACAATTGGTAGATCGTAAAAAGACGAATACAATAATGTTCATATGTTAATATTTCGATAGTTATTTGTGCGTAAAATCATACTTTCTGTTGCGTGATTTTAAATTAAACGTGCAAATTTCCATAGCAGCCCTTGCAGCTGTCGCTTTTCGGGAAGGCGGCCTTTGAGGAGCCTGCACTGTTGCGGGGGGAGGTTGCGAAGGTCTCCTTCTCCAAAGGCGACAGCTGCAAGGGCTGCTAAGGAAATTTGCACGTTTAATTTAAATTCGCGCGACAGAAAGTATGATTTTACACTCAAATAACAATCAAAATATTAACATATGAACATCATTGTATTTGTCTTTTTACGATCTATCAATTGCTGACGGAAAAATAGATTGTTACATTTGAAAAATCTAAAAATAAATCATACACTACCTTTACGCATAATTCTTGCCCCATGATTCCGCATTGTTGAGTAAAAAATGCATTTTGAAATCTAGAACCGGTTAAAAGTCATTGGGGTGGGCCGTAGTTCGTATAATAATAATAATAATAATAATAATAATAATAATAATAATAATAATAATAATAATAATTTCTTAGAGTCGTATATTGTATTGATACTTTTACATATGTATCAATCATTTGTCGCTGCAACTATGATTGCCTATTTTTTGAATAAGACAATAAACGTAAATAAATAAAATATAAATTTTGCTTACAATAAAATTGTGGTGCGATAAACGTGCTTTATTTGCTCCCAAGGGCTTCATAGGGCCTGAAGCGAGGTACAGCCAGCAAACCCATCCACCTCGAGGCTGATTGTAAAAATATGAAAACAAAAATGAACTTTCCCCTGGATTCTATCTTTTATCCTGGCATTTAAATGCACGTAATTTGTTCGCAAATTGGTTCATTGATTTTAATAAAATACTTCTGCATTTTGGCATTTAAAAAATTCTAAATCTTTCAAAATAATCGTGATGCAAAATCATCGTTATGTTAACTAACAAATGTTAAGGCTTCCACTTTAATATCCAGTTTACTGTTTGGTGAAATGTTTACTCGGGATTTCTTAATTGCACTAATGGACTAGTTCGTTAGTATTCCTGTTTTACATATTTTCATAATTATCAACGGATATTGTCTTTCACTCCAATCATTCTTTAATTATGACCACGAAATAAAAAAGAAATTTCTTTAGAAATGACGGATAAAACATTTCTTATATCATGATGCACATTTTCATCAATCTCATCTCCCAAGCCCCGTTCGCTTCCTTCACTGTCAGTTGCTGTGAACTCAGTTTAATAATGTTTCGTTTGAACTTTTTTTTTTCACGAAATCTTCCTAAATCGGCCGACGCAACCGATTGGCGCTGAGGGACGTCACAAGAATTGGCGCTATGGGACGGAACAAGATTATATATAACGGCTGAAATCACAATTTCTGAGCAAAGAAATTGAGTAGGTTACTCAGGAATTTCGTGAGAAACATTCATTGCATTCCGTAATTATTATTTGAAGCATGTATCATTAAATTGGTATTAAAATCCATGAAATCAGCAAAAAATGACGGAAAAGGTAAAATATGACTTATTTGTCGAAATCAAAGAAAAATGCATATAACATATAAAATTCATTTCCTTTTATCATAACAGAAAATTAATTTCTATACAAAACGGCACTGAAAAGAAAAAATTGACATTTCATTAAAATCAGCCCCTTGGTTATTATACAGGCGGATTTTCGATGCTCATATAGGACCAGGTGATAGAGTACACAAAGTTATTTATTATTGCAAACATAAATAGAGCAAACCATATTCAAAATTTGGGGGAAAAGTGTTTTTGTTATTGGACATTTTTGCAAGAAAATTACATTAAATATTGTTTACTGTTGCTATTATTGCTTCCTTCTAACGAATATGAAAGGAAAGAGAAAAAACTGTTATTCAAGTTTTATTTAGGAGAGAGTATTGTATTTGCGAATACAGATAATATTTTGCATTTCACCTCGTGAAACAGGTGCTCTACGCGTGTTTATAATGACCTCCTCCTGCGTGAACACAAAGTTACACACGGCCACCGTGACACGCACAACTTTGCCGAATTATACCCATATTTCTGTCGCCACGCTTTCAATGCGCAGAAAGGCATCACGATCCTCGACTTCGGAAGCATAAACGCGGTCTTTCATCAACACCATCTCCAAAAGCATTGAGAGTACCTGAATTACAAAATTCAGATATTGGACGTCTCTCAAACATTCTGGTAAGAAAGGAGAACAGAGGATAAATTCATCCACAATGCCAACTGACACATTTACAGAAAATCGCTCTTGGTGATTTACGCTCCATGCAATATTCAGGGTTTCCTCGGCACCCACATGCAAATTGTGCACATTAATTGGGCCAGTTCTTGGAAAACACGATTCACATGACCAAAGAACAAAATGTCAGTTTGAAGCTAGCGAATTGAAAACGACGTTAAAAAACTCTACTGCAGGAATGCTGCACCCGCTGGAAATGAAGAAGTCGTAGTCTGCCTGCTTGAGTTGTTCACCAGACAGGGGACTGTGATTCGTTGGCCTCGCGCACTATTTACCTTGCACTCGCTTGCTGCGTTTCTCGGATTGTATTAGCAATTGAGTTTTCCAGAGATGTGGCGAGCCCTAAGGCAAGATGAAGGCGCTCGCTCACTTGCCGTAGCACATGTTACACGAACACAAGAGCATAGCCCATGTTTAACGTTAATTATTTACAAAATTAGCCTACGAACAAGATACCAATTTTATCAAATTAAATCTGCATATTTCATGTAAGATAAGTTCTCGGCGTATTAGCAATGATGACGGAAGCACTCTGTAAACCTGTCTTTTTTCTTTTTGTTTATTTTGAGAGAGAAAAACATATACCAAAAAATTGTGGTGCGGTCACTCACATATATTAAGTGCTCAATATGAGTGTATCAAGGTTCGTGTGGTGAAATTCAACATATGAACAAGTGAACCGACCTTTGTGGCAGACGGTGGCGGCTACTCCGTAAAGGCTCTAGGGCGGTGCATTCCTCAGTAAAACTAACGTTGGGAAAAGTCGCATAAAATATTAAACTTACAATAAATTGACTCCTTTAATTTGTTCATAACAATAGCGCAATATGATGTGGAATTTAGTGTTAAGTGCCCGATTAAGAGAAAGGTAAATGTTTTTGGAATGGATCTATTGTGGACTATCGCGAGTGTGGCTTGAGGAAGAGAGTACTGGGAGTTGGGTGGGGGCAGTGGTCTGCTATTAGGGTTTTATTGGAGTTCGCGACTATTAATTAAGCTAAGCATGCCAACCCTTTCATCTTATTTCATAAATTACTGGTTTATTTTTGCTGGCAATATTTTTTTAAGAATATCGTATTTTACAAGGCAATCTTGCGTCATCAATGTCAAAAAAAATCTTACACAAGGATTACGAATGTTCCGAAACGTGCTGATCGAGTGCACACTTCATGCTATAGTTTCCGTCGATCAAGAAATATTTTGAAGAGGTAAAATGTACAAGGTCCATTATGAAAGTAGTGCGCATGATTTTATTGTGTCGCAACTATCCATGGCAGCGCGGTGAAATCAAGCGGACATTCTGTGTGTAGGGGGGGGGCGGGGGTCAGCCCTTTCTACACATCCGGTCACCAGTTTGCTCTGAGAAGTGTGAGCGGAAAGATGTGCCTCCGTGTGAAGTGTTTTTTAACTTACAACTTCGTAACACATCGCGATAGAACTTTCGCTTGAATAACAATATGCTAAGAAATTTTGCCGGAGACTTGGCGGAAATTTTGCGGGGAAAGAATGCACCCGATTTATTCCAAAGGCTTCAAGAGGCCTTCGAGGACAACGGCATTTCAAGGTCACATACCGGGAGGTGACACAAGGTGTTGGAGAGCCGGGAGGAGGTCGCCGGCGAAACCTGAACGCCCAACAAAGGCCAAAATATGCGAAAAACGTGTGCGCGTCTATTTGCATTCCGACTGTCAATTGAGCATCCAGAACATTTTTTTACAAGCTATTCCATTCAGTTGAAAAATGGCGGGGTTACTGCTGATAGTTTCCTTAACCAACGCTTGTTCCGCAGACAAGCTCGCAGCGTGACACTGGCACCACTAGGGGGCCTTGACACCACCGGCGTAATGTCCACAATGGATACGTTGCCTGAACGATTTTGATAAGTGAAGTGAACAGACAGAACCGTCTGGCATATGCATCAAATCATGTAAATTTTGTAAAGTTTGTAAATCATGTAACACCACACAATATTTCGATCGTCTGTGAAATTATTTATATTTAAGGTAATACGTTAAAACATGTTAGCAATACTAATCTTTCAATGGTTTCTTTTTTATTTCTGTAACTATTGTGTCCATTCTTATCACGAGTATTCGCGTGCTAGGCTTCGTACAGACTTCGTACCCTTTATTTACTTTCCTTCTAATATTTTTCCTTACTATTCTATTACTTACTTTTTTCATAATTACAAAGATAAATGCATAAAAAATTGTTAACACACCAGTTGAAATATTAAAACTCTCTCAGACTATAGAAAAAATATTATTTTGAAGTATGCAAGAACACCATCTCGTGTTTCAGTGCTCAGATGTTGGTGTCTTTCAAACAAGCACAGAGATTTCACTTCAGGGTATGGCAACAAGTGAATAACTGCTTAGCAGAGATAAGTTTATCGGCGCTTTTCTTAGATACCATTGAAGAAATAGAATCATTATTTTTATTTGTAGAAGGCTAAAATTCCATTTTTAATCAGGAAAGAAGATTCTGTTTGTTTCATCTAAAGTATCGAGACATTCCTCGAGTTTCTTAACTAAATCCACATGATACCAGCACTTTTCCAATATCAATAGCTCCTACGACGTTTGTAGCTGACAAAGAAACGCAAGAATAAAGTTCTGTTTCATCTTTCAGCAACGTACGGGACCTTCACTACCAATCTGAACAAGGTATTCATTAATGGACACTGCTGATCGTTGTGACCTCGTCCGAGATCTCGCACAAACGAAACGTCAAACAGAACTGTTCGGTTCGCGCCTTAAAGAATTTATTTCCTTACACCGGGTACATAAACTTTACATTTTTGTCCCAGACATAAAAACCTATTAAATTCAAGGCATTTAAACCAAATACACCTTATATTAAGTATTTTCAGTGTGAATGTATTGTATGTGAGTATTATACCTTGAAATATATATTACTATACTATAAGTGTGTCATGCGACTCAATCTCACTATTTTCATAGCAAACTATGTGTTCATTAGTACTTCATGAAATTATTCTAGTGCAAAATAATTGGTTGAATGAGTACATCTAAACCTCGGTGGGTAATAGAGACAAGTGATTTGCATATTTTGAAGAAGCACGTTTCACTTATCTTAGAACAGGTGTTAGTTCGTACCATGGTATCCGCGAATTTTCAAAATTTGTTTTTCATTGTAATCTGCGCATGTTTTTGTGAGATCCAGAATCTCTTCCCCACAATTTACAGTACATATTATGTTCATTGTTGTATGGTGAATAACAGTGTCAATAAAACAAGGTTTGCAATGTTTCAAAGTTATTTACATTGATAAACGAAATGTAGATTATTTTTTTAATCCTGTTAGCAGCTCACATCCCAATACTCTTACCACCACAAACAAAAGGAGAGTTCAATAAACAAGCGCGTAGTTAAGCTACATTCATTTACCTAATTCCCACTGTCAAACATAATAGTGGATCGGTGTTCGTTGGGATCGTACGAGTGACAGTGAGATAGGGCAATTACAGTTTATAAATTGAGTAATTCATCAATTTATATACATTGACATTCTAAAGCCAAATTACCAAGCTAGTGTTGTTGATATGAATTTGAAAAATAAGTACATTTTGCAGCATGTCAATGACTCTGAGCATACGAAACTTCGGATCTTGGACAATGTGCTAATAAAACTGTACATTACATGCCGCATCATTGAATCTAAAAACTTTTGAAGATTTATGGAACATCCCGCAAACAAACCTTCGAAAAAGAAAAATTGTAATACAACAGAGTATTAGGACAGCATTAGAAGCAGAATGGTACAGCGTTTCTTCCCAAATATGCCATAAACGTCTGAAATCAATTTCATGCTCTTTGCTGTGCCAAGAGCAGTCGTACTAAATGTCAATGGAACATTATTTTGGAACAAGTAGTTTATGTGTCTAAAGATAATTTGCAGTGATAATACGTTTCCAGTGATTTTCATAAAGATCAAATTATTACAAAATCCCTTTTTATCGTCTTTTAAAACAATTTGTTCAAACATACTTTTTACAGGATAAAATAACATTAATAGTTGATAATATTGGTTCTACTCTTTCTATAGTGCATTTGGCACACTCAAACATACGCTGTATAACATTATTTCTTTTCCCGATATAACTAACTTTTTCTTGGTTGGATTATAAGTAATGATTGCAACGAGTGATTCTGCAACATTCCATTTTAATAAATATTCGTTGCCGTGTAATAGAAACTTTTTATACCAACAAACAAGCTAGATATTTTATTTCATGATAGCTATTTCTAATCAAATAACTACAACTCAATACGTCATTAACTTTGGCGTTCTTCCGCATGGCGGTAAGACGTATTTTATGAGAAATAAAAGTTATTTAACTCTTCATGAAGATAGTTGTTATCGAAACCCAAAACAGTACATGGAAACAATAAATTCATTAGTGTAAACAAAACACGTAAACATAAACACAGCATGCAGTGTCTGACAACACCGTAAGTAGTTACGACACAAAAGTTGACGACTCAGTAAAAGAAATAAACCATCCACAC
This sequence comes from Gryllus bimaculatus, assembly GCA_017312745.1. NCBI lineage: Eukaryota > Metazoa > Arthropoda > Insecta > Orthoptera > Gryllidae > Gryllus > Gryllus bimaculatus. Next base: position 1,609,344 of record BOPP01000162.1, on the reverse strand, counting down.
GTCTTATAAGACATGTGAAACCCAACCATACAACATCTACGTTATTTAAAGAAATACTAAAGCACCAGAATCAGAAGGATCTGAAAGATTCTTGAAAATTCACACAATAATGATAGATTCAAATATGTCTGACGTCTGTTATATTATGTCTTTTTATATTACATGACGTTACCTGTGACAACAGAGACAAACGCGTATTCTGACTAAAGGATTTTCCCCTTCAGAGAGGGTTTCCTCAGCCGTACCTCACGGTATCTTTTCCGCGGATTTTATGCCATTAAGTAAACATTTGGGGTGGATACCAGAATTCGAAAGGTTATAACACAGTAGGATGTAAATATAATAAGGCCTTCAACCAAGCAAAATAGTATCAAATTATTTAAATCAAATGTGCAATAATTACCTATTTGGTAAATAAAAAAAATGTAAAAATTACTTTGCCCTGCAAGTAGTAGCGCAAGACAGCATGCGATCCGCAAGTAGTTAAACACGGCCATTACCTTGCTCGCGCGTTCAGCTTCCAGCAGCACGGACCGGAAGCTCGAGAGGAAGAGCAGCAGCAGTAGTAGGAAGCAGGGCGGGCGAGGAGACCACAGACGACCACCGGTCCCCCCGCACCGCACGAGTGGCGCCGGGTGGTGAGCTGGTGGTGAGCTGATGGTGGGCGGGCGGTCCGCCGGCGGAGGAGAGCCGCAACGCGCCGCGATCGGTGCGCTCTCAGGCGGCCGCAACGGTCCGCGCGCGACTGGCGAGAACAGCCCTCCGCCAGCCCCCTCCTCTCCCCCTCCCCTCCCCTCCACACCACACCCGGCCCCGCCGCCGGTCGCCGCTCGATCCCGCCTCACGGCGCCGAGCAGCACCGTCTGGCGGCCGGCGCCGACGCTACGCCTCGCGCTCCAGATGCAGCCGCACCTCGGCCATTTAACTCTCTTTCACAGACGGGACAAAATTATAGCAACGCTAGTGACTGATTTACTGATTTAAATATAGCGGCTTGTGACAAATCATCAGTTGGGCACGGTTATCCAATCAGGGGCTTCGTTTCGACTTTAATTTTTGTTATTAGATCTCCTGATCGGATACCCGTTACAGCTGATGATGTGGCAGAAGTAATTACATTATGTGATCAGAAGTATCAGCACACGTGGCTGAAAATGACTTTGCAGTTCGTGGCGCCTTCCATCGACAATACTGAAATTTAATTGAATGTTGGCCCACCCTTAGCGTTAATGACAGCTCCTACTCTCGCTGTCATACTTTCAATCAGGTACTGGAAGGTTTCTTGGGGAATGGCAGCCCATTCTTCACAAAGTGCTGCACTGAGGAGACGTATCAATGAATGTCGGTGAGGCCTGGCACGAATACGGCATTCCAAAACATCCCAAGGGTGTTCGATAGGATTCAAGTCAGAACTCAGTGCAGGCCAGTTCATTGCAGAGAGGTTATTGTTGTGTAACCACTCCACCACAGTCCCTGCATTGTTAACAGGTGCTCGATCGTGTTGAAAGATGCAACCGTCACCCCGGAATTGCTCTTCAACAGTGGGAAGCAAGGTGTTTAAAACATCATCGTAGGCCTATGTCGTGATAGTGCTCACAAATCAACAAGAGGGGCAATGCCCCTCCATGAAAAAATCACGATCACACCATAACACCATTTTGGACGTGTTCGGATTATTTTGATCACGTAGTGTATGTTTAAATCGGACAATAATGTGGCTGGGCACAAGTAGATGTAAGACTCGTCAACATTGCACACTAAACTTCAACACATTTAATGAAAATACAAATATGCGGGGGTTCAAGCATTAGTATTGATAACAGTTGTTGAAAAACACCGTGGCTAAATAAAATGCGAACATCCAGTGAGAGCGTATTCTTGAATCGTGCCAGCCTTTACCTCCCCCACGTGTCAGCTCAATGTTGGCAGCAGTCTGTCGTATAGTTCTTGCAAGAAGGTTCAAGGGAAGGGCGCGCCACGGTAATTGTCTCCACCAGTTTACACGAGAGTTGAAAGCTCACGGCCATCTGCCACGGCGCCCCGTGCAGGGGCCATGGACCACTCCTATCATCGCTCTATTCAAGGTGAAAAAACAGGTGACTTGAGGTGACTCGCAGTAAACATCGTTTAGATCAGTACAAAAATTTTAAAATCGCAGAGAAAAATACAATAACATATTTAAAGAATATACTCGTAACACACGTGTGAAAATGTGCTCGCATGTGCGACATGCCGACTAGAAAGACCGGCGCTCTTGGCACGGACCACTTCCCCCAACTCGGCTTTCATTTGCCCTCTAAATACAAAAAGGGGGTCGTAATGTATATCATACACGCCCACGTTATGTAAATTATGCACATGAATATAAAACTTTTTTGATATGTTTCATAAATAATTTTATGGAATATATACACTAAAATTAGGCAGTTATTTGCTTATTGAAAGCTATAACAGACTAAGCAATTTTTGCCTTCAGATGGCTCTGAAAGTGGTACGCGATATATCTGTAAGCTATATTTTAAAATTTGACAAAAATAGTGGGTTTACAATTTTGTCATCAATAGATTTGTTTGTTTTGCTCAAATTTGTTTAAAAGAGATTTGCAAAACTGTATACTTGAAATGATACATCAAATGCAATACAGAGTTAATCAACAAAATGTTTCTCCAAATGCTTGAAGATATCAAGATGCTATTTGCATCAAACGATTTAGGACACAACGGCTCGTCAGTTCTAGTTAATAGCATTTTTATTTTAAACATATTGTGCGATCTTCTTTTAAATTAGAACACTGTACATTTTTACGCGAATAGATCTTCAAAAGACACATTTATCAGTACTGCGTGAATTGGTCCGTAATAAATAGTCCACAGCAGAAAAGAGTATGAAAACCGGCATCGTATGAAAAGCAGTTACTCCGAAGATCGAGGCGCGGGGCCGCACAACTCAGCGGTCCTCAATCTGCACGGCGCAGGGAAGTCCAGTGACCTTGGCGACCGCATCGGTCAAATTTCCCTTTGAAGAAACGTTCCGGTGAAATCTTCTAATGTTGCAATCATTCAAGCTACTGAGGTCACATTTCCTCCAAAAGAATCAGTCAAACTGATAAGAAAACCACCGGTATTTTCTCATTAGCAGCATCGTTCATCAAGCACGTTAAAATATCTTCTATTTTTAAAAGGGCCATGTTGGTGTCATGTGTGGTGGTGATACATTCGCACCACAGAAAACATTATGTAGCTGATTTATTTCAAATCATTGTCCGTCAATTTTCACAGTGAGCTTCTTGTCTCAACTTTCAGAAGTTTCAGTACATTTCCGTAAGTAGTCAAAATACCGATGTCGTTTTGTTCTATATCACTGTGAAAATCGCCAGAATGGCCCACTTATACTAGTGTCTGTCTAAAACATGCATTAATATTGTAGGGCAACGGACAACCCTACAGGATTAACATTTACACTACCGCGCTATATTTTACTTTTTCTAATATTCTTCTTTAGCATGTGGTATTTACTTTCATTCATAAAATTAAATTCATGTAAATATCTTCATATAATAATTGGTTTCTGCTAGTAAAGATTTTGTACTGATGATATCTTCGCATTATAACAGATTATACAAAAGAGGTGAGAATTTAATTTAGAAAAACAGCCTGTATTTGTGGAAACTTGGAAAATATTCTTGGATACGATCTAAATTGATAAGGTATGGTGTATAATAAAAAAAGAGGATTCCCTAAAAAGTTGATCCAGGTCTCAAAAAATCTCCATAATAACACTATAATTAGAATTGCCATTGGTAAAATCTAAATACTTGAAATAGAGACAAAACAAGGAGTGAAAGAAGGATGTAGTATGACGCCAACTTTATTCAACATCTCTGTAGATCGCATGATTAGAGAATTGAAAAAAAGAGACCGAACGCCGTCAGTGATTAAAATTGTAGTGATACAATAACACATTATTTGCTGATGATTAAGTATCACACAAGAAAGCTAGGTATACAATACGTAAAGTAAATATCTGCTCTTCTTCTGGGCAGTTCGTACACGTAACGTCCGTAGCAGAGCTAGTACGTCATCTTGTCTGCATCCTACTTGTGAGGTGCACCCTACTTCGCACCACTAATTCAGTCTACGTTAAACTCCGATTTTTTTTGTACTTCCCGTTCACGAGATGGAAGAAGGGGGGGACACTGTCATCCTATCGGTAACTCAGTATCAAAATTTTTGGTCGTATGGAAGTTCCTGATTAGAATGAAATAATCAAATGAGTCGTTATTGCCAACAATATTGTTTATTATAAGGGCAGCTTTCGATGGCTTAGCCATCATCATCATCATCATCATCAGTTTTCTAGTTAAAAAAAACATATTAAAATGTAAGTCAAAAACAGCATTAAAATAACTAGATTACTAATAATTTAAAATTTAGAAAATAGAATTAACGTTTTAAGAACTGAAAGAAAGAACGATAGAAAGAAAGAAAGGGGTTGTTAAATCATTTAATATTACAAGAAAGTGAATGAAATTGAATTTGAACAATTGAAATTTTTGGAACAGAAAACATGAAATGTTAATTGAGTCGTTTCTTACCTGCTGTATGGAAACACCAAACAACGACGCAGGCTCGGGCGAGCCAGGGGGCTTAAGTACCTGTTGTGGGGTGGAGTAAGGTAATGGCCTGAGTGCGGTGCGCTGTCTATTGTGCCGTCCCGGAAGAGTGTGGGGTGTGAATGGTGTCTAATAATAATTTTAATAGAGGAGAGAGGCTAAGGCTTATGTTTTAATTCAGTAAGTTTAAATGAATATGGACGTTTTGATAAGTTAATCTGGTGTGATATTGATTGTCCATTTCCAGTACACGAATATCTGTGTGCAGATTGAATGTACTGCCGGTCAGTAGTAAACGATTGGCAAACATATTGGAACGTTTTGACTCACGTATTAATATATTTTTTGTACTATAAAACTGATCACGATAGCTAAGCCATCGAAAGTTGCTCTTATAATAAACAATATTGTTGGAAATGATGACTCATACTTATTTCATTGTAAATGCCAACGAAAACTCACTACAAAACCAATATCCTGATTAGAAGACAGTGTTTCCCTCTCTGCCTAGTTCATGACCTTAAAGTGTCACTGTATTTAAATCGAAGTATAACAACTATTCATCTCTGGCCACCAGCTTAAACTGGCCCGTGTTTACCGCTCTCGACTGGACTTCCCTGATGAGCCACATCCGACTGAGCTGTCCAGCTTTTCAAAGCTGTCGTCTTTTTAAACAATTTCGCTACAACTATTTATTGTAAGCCCTTGCATCGGCTGTACGTGGGATTGGAGTAGCAAACGTGACCCAACTCGTGTACATTAGATTTTATGATAAAACATTTGCGCGATTATATATAAGATATATTAATTTTTGAATCTGAATTTACATAAAAAATAACAATGTAGAAAATTAAAAATCCTTTTTTGTAATATTTCTTGAATATTGATATTTGAATTATTGCTTAAGTGAGTTTAGATGAGCAATAGGCTTCAAATTTCACGAATGAGAAATATCTAAACAGATCCAATGTTCCCTGTAGGGCATTCTTATCCATTTATTCAACCTATTTTCTCAAGTCAGTTTAGTCGAAATATATGAGAAAATTACTTAGAAGTCGGAAGAAAAAATTGAGTATTCGTATGACTAGGTTCATATGGTTTTATTAGAAGAAGTTTGTGTAATTTCGTTGTTTCTCATTGAGCAATCTCATTTTCAATCCACTGAAAAAAATCCAAATTAGAAATTTTTTAAAATGTTTGCAACATGCTAATAGATGAGGAATGCTGCATTGACGCTCCAAGGTTAACATCACGTCTAAAAGCACGAAGTTCCAGTGGTTCTTACATCACGGTGCAGAATTATAATTAGCACACTACCCTCAGTGTTATCGGTGGTCAAGAAACATTTTGAACACAGCGCGGATCTATATATCACTTTGTCTTACAAGCACATTTTAAAATTAGAGAAGACTTAATATTTCACAGACATATTCTAATTACAAATATTCTTAAAATAAACCTCGAGAACGACAATATCACAAATGCATATGGAGCACAATGACTTCGTCTCATTCCTCACTAAAAATCCCCGACGAAACCGAAAAATAAACAACGCTCGCAGAGAAAGCAAAGTCGTAAACAAAGGAATCCTCGGCACGTGGAAAAGAACAAAGCGCGTCTCGGCGGCGCAATCTAAATTTGTTACGCAAATTTCCTTTCAGCCTCTGGGGTGCGCCACATCCTCGCGAGCAGTGTGCATGGGTGGGGCGGGGCGGGGCGG
>BOPP01000162.1:1579445-1594197 GCA_017312745.1 Gryllus bimaculatus | reverse complement strand
GCGTCCGGCGGCATCGACGCCCCGCCACCGCCCCCGCCTCCTCCACCTCCCGCGCCGCCGATGCAAACACGGCGCTCAGCGGAAGATCCTCGGTGGCGGAGGCGGGCGTCGCAGCGCCCACGGGAGCCCACACATATCTGAGACATTTTTCAGCGTATGGGCTCACTGCTCTCCACCTTCCGTTAATTTGCTTCCTTTAACACTTGGATAATCTCTCGGAACCCTGCTCTTCGATACGTTGTCCTAATGGAAATGCTGCATAGGATTGCAATGTATTACTATAATTTTTGTCAAAATAACATCACTCTACTTCTTTAATTTCTTATATAAATTATACTCTTTTTTCTCCTTCTTCTTCTTCTTCTTCTTCTTCTTCTTCTTCTCTCTTTCCTCCCTTTTCTCTCCTTTCTTTAATATTTCTTTTTCACTTTCTTCCTCTTCTATCTACCAAAGTCCAGGTCACCTCGTCTATTTTAATTCATGTCGTCTTAACAACTATCTTCTTTAGTGAGTTCTGCTTCGCAATTCATATCAATTTCTCCTTTAGGCAATCCTCACTCATTATCTGGGTACGTTGTTACTAAATGTAAAGTTTTTTCTGCCACTTTTTCAATGGGAGAAGAAGATGAGGTTTAGTCATTCTTAAGTTGACCAACAAATGTTCACGTATCTTAAAAATGTACCCTTCAATCAATCTCTTCTGCAGCGATCTGTCGTAGTTTTTAACACATCACGTGTACTTGAACTTTCGAAAGATGAAAGTAAGCCAAGCATATATTAGCGAATCCACAGTTATGAGTTTTACTCGTAGGATGTCGCACACTTCTTCGGTTTCGTAAAAATTCAGTTGAAACTCAAATATAAAGGCATAAATAATGAATATCAAATTTCTGCCTAAGTAGCGCTTTCTCAAAATTTTAATACAAAAAAAGTAGAAATACAATCAAACCGAGGTAACGGTTTGCAATTTTACGTATATCCTTTCCCTGATATAAAAGTTTGCCACACTCCTTAACATGATTTGAATGTAGTTTCTAAGATAATTCTATGTAAAAAGACATCTTCATGAATTCAAAGTCATCACAACGTAAATATTTTCTGCATCTTCAGAGAACACCATTGTTATGATGTCGTTCTATCTTCTAGCACGAACGAATACCTTCCAGTTAGAAACGTCTTAGAAGGAATGAAATAGGGGATTGTTGAATGTGAGTTATTAAGCAGTTCTACTACTATATAATAAACATTCCCAACCGATTCTTGTGTAATATATCCTTTTCAAAATACATTCACTTAACGATACTGAAATGGGGCCGTGGCAGAACGAGGCAAAACGTTATTGGTAACAAAATAGGTGGCGACGAAGAGCTGCGAGGAGAGCTGGAGAACATAACAACTATAAATACTAATGGCAGCGTGAACGTCACCGGCAGGGCCCTACGGCACTCGCGGGACCGCAGTAATCCAAACGGCGGGGCCACGTGTCGCCACACATTATCAATAGAAGCACGTGACGTGGGGAATAGGTCAACAGAGTGCCATTGTATCCACACAGCTGCAAGGTACGACTAGCGCCTCTATATTCAAGTAAAATTATGGAGACTGTATCACAAGGACAAAATTAATTTTGAGAGAATCCGATGGTGTTCTGTGCACAGTTCTTGATATATGCATGCAATACTACTATTTTTAATTCCTTCTGGCTAGTTAAGTAAACAAATCCTAGTTAAAGTGAAAGCATTGACACTTAATAAGATGGATGCGGAAACGAAGTGTTATGTGAATTTGCGGAAATGAGCCGAACGAGTTTCCTTTGAAGTCTCCATCAGTGGGTTTGAGGAAATTACAACCTTGAGTAACTGCATTTCAAAGGGAAAAAATATGTTAACAAACTGTTAGAAAAACAATTTAGAAAATCATGGTAAAATGTAGAAGAACTGAAATGGCATGAATCCATTTTGAATAAAGAAGAATAGGATCAAGGAAAGGAAGATCCATTGTGTGAGTACTGTGATGAAGATGAAACTGCACACAATGTGTAAAATTGTTTATTTGTTAATGGTATTAAAAATAAGATCAACAATAAATTCCTTATTTATTCCTTAACATGCCCAGATGTATTCATTGATAAATCAAAAGACGATATTATTTTCGCATTATAATTTAAGAATTATAATAAAAAGGATTTATTTTCTATTCAAATGAAGACAAGTCTAGTTGTCATTCAATCAAAACATGACATGTCATTTGTGCTCATTTAAAACGAGACATAGTCAATATGAAACTAGCTGTACTTATGTAAACTATATTTATCAATTATTATTACATAATAATTGGATTACAAAGTAAGGTGGATATAATTTACATTTTCTCTGATTGTTTTCGCGAATATTCCCGAATAGACAAATTCCTACTCACAATTAATACGAGGGCATGTTCGGGAGAGAGTAAAATGGTTCTAAAAATGGTTCTATAAACGAATTTTTCGATTCCGATCCGATAATTTTCTGAATTGAAGTGCCTATGTTAAAAAAGCAATTGAACGTTCCTCTACTACATTTTCAGATTCTATTTTCCATTTTTTCTTAATTTTATTTCAACACCTGTTCCGAGTTCTTCAGTGGACGAATTTAATAGTGATTTTACTTTCTGGTTTTTAGCTTTAGAATCATGCAAATTTAAAGGCTTAAGTATATTACCAAATTCTATAATAACATCATCTGAATTTGAAGTGCATGGAGCGATTTTCAATGAACTTGTAAAAAATGTCATGCCTTCCTGAAGCCAGAATGATTAATTCCCAATAAAACGCTATATTCTTAGGACTGTTGTTCCAACGTTTGATAATAAACTGCTAAAAATGAGAATTTTAGTTTTTATTAGACATATTAAAGTGACAGACGTACTTTCTTTACCAAATTTATGTGAAATACATGAAAGTACGTTTTAAACCTTGCCTTCGTGGAGCTTTCACCTAAAAAACATCAAAAAAAGTCCTCTGAGAAATTGAGTGGTCCACTACAAAAATAAATTTTAGTGCCTGGGTATGCGCAGCTGATCTTTTATGATTTAGCCAAAAGAACAAGGTGTAATGTCTACACAATCATAAAATCAATCATGCTAACTTCTGTATTAAAATCATAGATATATTTTAAAGGCACCTGAAAATAAAATTGAAATTATAATTTTTTCAAAACACCGCACGAGCAGTCAAAAGCCCTTTTGGCTTATTTTACTCTGTTATGAATAGCAGTTGAAGTATACTGGTCTCCAACATGAGCACTGAAATGCAACTGACAGATCTGTACGGTGACAACTCAGGTTCGTGCATGTTTGAATTCGTTCTACTACCATAAGAAATTGACAAGTAAATCATTAATTATATTGTGTTCAATTGCCCTTTTAAAATTAAAATAAAATATCCTTGCTAACCCTTTTGATTCTAATGGAAAATGGTCTGTCAGCTAGATGACCAAAATTACACGCTGTATGTTAGCAGGGTTTTCGACACTATTTAGATAGATCGAATTCAGCCGCTGTCTGGACGAGAATTATAGCAACCGACTGCTCTCATCGTTAGATTTCCGAGGTTTTCCTCTCAATATCAAAGCCGGAGCAAACACCTAACAGACGAGCCACGTACCTCGAGCAATCTTGCTTTTCTCTTCCTTGTCCCCTCCTCTCTCCTTACACAAACTTACATTACCGTAAATGTCGGAAAAACTTGGAACTCGTCCCGGCTGAGGTATTGTCGGCGCTGGATTTCGCGGCGCTGGATTTCAAGATCACCGCTAGCACAAACACCAATATCATTGACGAAAATAACGATCAGAGCAGTTTACGAACCCGGAAACATGAAATAATCAATCAATCAAATGTTTAGTATTATTATTGTTATTGTTAATACATTTACTGATATCGTTATTGACGATTGAGAAAACTAAATTAAATCGTGCGACAAAAATCATTGGCTCGCAACGCCGTTCCCTTTGGTCTCTGTGTGGGAGCGGCCAAGGACTCCACCCGGTCGAAAGAGCCCGGCGTCGTCGGAGCGGATTCTAGCAACCGCGGCCTCGAGTTCCGAACCTCTGCGGACAACCTCGCAACTCGCCAGCGACAACCCGTCACCCCCGACCGCTCTCCGAGTGCATTCACCCCGTGTGAGAGAGTGAGAAATTCGGGTTTCCGGGCGCGTCAACAATGCTTCGATGTAAACAGTGGCACTTTAAAGTCACGAGATGGAAGAAGAGGGGGGACATTGTCATCCTTTTCTTAAAAACAAAAAAAAAATGTTTTTGATGGAATACATCGTTTAGTATAATTACTTTACATGTCTTTTTAAGACTTATGCTAGTTAAATATCTAAGGTAATTTAATCTTTAGATTGGAGAAAATACTTTAGTAAAGAATATCGGGGTTATGTATCATTGTTGGCTAAGATTTTGAGACAGGCTTCAAACAGGAATCCATTTTTTATTCGGATGTGGGTTGGATTTTTCCCTAGATTGAAATGGGATGCTGCTGGAATGTGTGCTGTTTGGTAGAAATCGTGAGAAATATGTACTATTTGAATTGTAATTTTATTGACATTTGTGGGGGACTGTCATCCTATAGGAAGTTCTAATGCCAATAATGTAAGTCGTAACGAAGCTCCCAATTAGATGACAATGTTTTTCTCTATGTCTAGCTCGTGACCTTGAAATGACACTGCGATTGAACACGAGTATACATATACGGTGTACTTGTTAGGGGAAACCAAAATCGAGAAGAATCGAAGAATTACGAATCAACAAAAGAACAGTAATATGAACTTAAAATTGTGTGAAAATGTATAAACTTAAAGTGTTAATATAATAATCCCACAATCTACTAGCTCAATTGCTGTCTTTCAAATTAATTAACTGCCCTCCATCTTGGAGTGGTCTTTGCCCTATATGGGATTCTATTCGCTTTATTATTCATCTCATACATGTTAATTATTTTATTATCTGTTCATTACTCCCGTGAGTGTAGTCTAAGTTATTGACGAAAGGTGGCGGTGTTCCTCGGTGGCTGGAATGTGATATCTGGCGCCGTCATGTGTATCGGATTGAGGAATTGTTGTCCTCTCAGGAATATCCGCTACCAGGGCACAACCTCAACCTCTAAGTCACAAGCTCTAAGTCCCCGGTTGGTCACTGGCGACCAAATGTTTGTGGGTAGCGGAAGCAGATGAAGGATGTGTGTAAGGGAAGAGAAAGTGACAAAGATGGGGAAGAAATCATCGCGCGTGGCGATCACCCGGTTGTCCTTATATTTTCTTTCAATTCAAAATTATATCATATTAAGACTCGCAGGTAATCGTTTGTAACAAGATTTTTTTATTGATCACATTCGTTTCTTCAAATAATATTACATAAGAACAATTCCTCTAGTTACTCTTATTTCTATTGACTAGTACGCAAGGAACATTTGTGTCTATGAATATTAGTAGTAAAAATCCCATAATTCTAACATTTCTTAAGGTACTGTTCTAGCTTTTGCCTAGAACTAAAACTACCAATCACAATCGGTCACTAGAATTCTCCTCCAGACAATGATTGAAATTGACTCAGCTTTGTACTAGCTAGTGTCAAAAACTCTTTGTATCAAAATTATATGCCTTTAAAATATTTCGAACCAATGAACAAACAAATAAGCCTTAAATAATAATACACACTATCTCTTTAGCACTCCCTTAGCAAGTCTTATTGCACTTGATTGGTCTAATTAAGAGTACGTAGTCCCTGGTAGTACAGAGTAATGGAGACCTACGTTTCTTCCAAGTGTAGTCAAAATGCCAAAAAATCGAATGGTCGTTGTGATTCTGCAGGACATGATCGGAATAATTCATATTTTCTTTCTTGTTCCTATCCCTAGTTCCTCCAGGATGAACCGAACAACAAATACACACACACTCCCGCACAGCATCCCGCAAGACTTCGCCTTTCAAGCCCTCCGAATTCGCATCCGATTCTCGCCGGCATCTCCCTGTCTCTTTCCGCCCCCGCACTCCCTCCCCTAATAAATAACATGTTTTGTCGTATGCATTGTACGCGCACTAGTTTGCATAACGCTGTTTTGGGTGCGAACCAGCCCCCGGCGCTCTCCCTGCGGCTCCTTTAAGACTCTCCCGGCGCAGCGCGGCGGGCGGCATGCCGAGCGACCGCCACGCCCCTCGCGCCCGCGGGCCGAAGCTCTTCAGCCCCACCCCCGCGCGCCACCGCCCACCATCCCCGGCGCTCCTGGCACCGACGCCCGCTCGCCGATTATAAAGCGAACTTTTACTATTGTCAACTCCGCAATCGTTTTCTTCTGTTCGGCAACATTAGGGCGCGCGCTGGAGAAGGGAGGGAGCGGGGGGGGGAGGGAAGAGCGGAGGAGGCAAAGGAAGCGAAGGGGCGGTGGTGGAACTCGTGTCGGGGGCACCGGGCGGAAGAATAGAGACAGATGAAGATAATAAATTACATTTCGAAGCGCCGGGGAAGAGCGGGAGAGCGGAGCGGAGGAGAGGAGCGAAGAGCGGAGAGAGGAGGGGAAGGGGGGAGGAGATCAGCCTCCGAGAGACCGGCGACTCGACCCGCGCGGAGTCCGCTGCGAAGCCAAAGTGGCCAAACGACGACCTCTCGTGACAGACGAAGAGGGAGCTGAGGCGACGTAAACAATCATTCTCCTTCAGTCGTAGCGCTTGTCCTCCAAAAATGTCACTGCATCTAATTTATAATACTGCCTCGATTATTTTTGGAATGCAACTTCCTGTATTTACCTGGCGAAGACAGATATTTCGCGGAAAACGACGCGAAAACGGGTTATGAAATAATATTTTTAATATTGTGGATTTATCATAATCAAATCTTGGCATTTTTTAGTAAAAATCTAAACTGTTATTGGTTTTTATATTTATTAAGTCTACTTAAAAATCTAACAAAACATTTACACGATTCACCTGGCAAGAAGCTGCTTAGATTTCGGTTATTTGATTAATAAGTGATTCTGGGCGTGTCAACTGCCAAGGCTACTATTTCCTTATGCACAGTGAACGTTTTTATCACTGGAGTTAACAGTGTTCTCCCCTCTGCATGGTGAGATCTTGTGTTGACCTACGCGTCTGCTTGTTGGGTTTCCTCATCGAAGTATCTCTCATCAGCGGGGCACTGCTTCACATTTGGTAGTATAGTTGATGTAAGTGTAAAAATAAATGTGTGTAGGTATGGAATGAGGATATGACAAGGGAGAGGAAGGAATGATCGCGCGCGGAACGTGGCCAGTTTGTTTGGGGTATCGCTTCGGCATTTGCCTGATATTGGACGGAGAAACTATGGAACACTACCGATCAGATTTGTGGGCAGATGGAATTCATCTCCCGACAGCGGGTGAATTCCTCATTGCTATATACTTAGGGTCGAAAATCGGGAATCAAACTGTTGGACCACTTGGTCAGAGGCATGGAAATGACATCGGTTGATGCTGATCCACCTGAGCCAATAAATGTATCTCCATTCGCGATATTAGTAATATGGATAATTGGGTATTAACTAAATGAACGACACGGGAAATTCATATTATCGTAATATGCATACTCTCTTCGCACTTCAATTCAAAATGAAACTTCCCTTCGGAAACAATGATTTACAATAAACGAAATGTTCACACAGTCTAAGGCATTATCATTATCATTATCATTATAATCATGATATTACCATTATTGCATCATTCTTATTGTTGCAAATTGAGTTAGTATCTGAAAATGAAATAAAAATTATTGTCTGCAATCCTAGATTCCAACTCGAGAAATGCCCCTTCCTCGCATCACGTCACTTCTTGCTACGCCCCTTTCCCCGCCTCTTCCTCACCACTTCCCCTTTCTCACCACGCCCTTCCCTGCAATGCCCTCGTGCCTACCACGCCATTATCTCTGCCTCGCTCTATTTCCCACCACGACCTCTTCCCCGCCACGACCTCTTCCCCGCCACGCCATCTTCCCCCGCCACGACCTGCTTCTCCGCCACGACCTCTTCCCCGCCCGACCTCTTCCCCAGCCACGACCTCTTCCCCGCCACGACCACTCTTCCCGTCAAGACTTCTTTCCTAGCCACTCCCTTCCCCACCACTCCCTTTTCCCCGACCCACCCTTTCCCTCTTCACGCCCCTTCCCCTCACTTCCATCCCCGCCACTCCCATTGCCCGTCACGGCCGTCCCCCGCCACTTCCCTCCTTCCCACCTCGTCCCTACTCACCCATCGTCCACTGACCCGCCACGCCTTCCATTGCCCCCGCTACGCCCACCCTGACCTTCACTCGCCCAGAGGACAACCACCGCGTCGGAAGGCTCGTCGCCCCCGCCCGTCTTCCCACTCGCATTCCCTCCGCAGGCCTCCGCGCCGCCGAGTTATTCTCGTTTCCATGCACGTCGCGTTATGGCCCTGATTCATTTTTGCCGCTTACGCCGCGCGGACCCCCCGCCCCCCCCCCCCGCTTTTTAAACTTCCCACCGCCCTTGACCCCATGTCGAACCATTGCAGCACTAGTTCGCTCACTTCATTCTCTCCACCCTTGCCTCGCGTACGGCTTTGCATTTGGGTTTCAGCTTCCAATTCATACTGCTTCACTTCTGTCCTTGCTTCTGTAAACCTCCCGTACGCCCCCCGCCCTTAAACTGCCACCGCCCTTATCCATGTTCGAACCTTGCACCACTAGTTCTCCCCCTCTTCTTCTCCACCTTGCCTCGCCTACGGCTTTGGCATTTGGGTTTCAGCTTCCAGTTCCATACTGCTTCACTTCTGTCCTTGCTTCTGTAAACCTCTCTCGCCACACCCGTCTGCACTCAATTTTACATCTTTAGTTATTCTCTTTCGTCTCATTAAGTCTCGTTCTGAACATGAGCTCTTTAACGCTCATTGAGAACCGTCTTTTCCATTATCCGTGGACAAATACTTCCACGTGTAAAATACAGATACTTTCTTCTGTCCTACAGACCATTGGAATAAAAATCAGAACATACGGAAAAAGTATAAAATCAGGATACAATGACTTGGGGTGAATAGACACTTTTTTGAATGATATTGTTTGTGTTATCATGAGAAAATCAGAAGTGTGTGATCTAGAATGTAACAGGAGTGGCATATACTGGTAGAACACAAGCATTGGCATATTCTTCGAATTGTCATGGGATTTAATTAGACTACCACTAAAAAAATATATCTACAGTGTAGAAGACCCATATGGTATATCAAATTCTAGTTTATGAGATCTGAAAATAATATGTTTTTCTATACATGTAAAAGGTTAAAGCACGTTGCAACGTTCTTTTGTTTCCTTTGAGCACCGTACTTTTGTTCGCAGTAAAAAATTCAAATATCAAATTAATACACGATATATTTTATCCGGTTGAACTCTGTGACATGTGCATGTTTCAAAACCAACTAGAGCGTCGCGCTCAGTATAAAATATTTATTAAAAGATAACGCTAAAAACATTTCACCTGAGGTCTGCACATTTTTATTACATTTGATTTAAAAAATCCAAACGCACGTCCATCACGCTTGTAATAAATTCATAAAATGAAATATGTATGGAAATACGCGCGTGATCACTACCATTCCAACTAACACAATCGACACTCTCTATTTGTCTCTTTGAAAGAAATAAGTTACCTTTATGATTCTTCTCTTAAATGTTCCAAATATATTACTGATGTGAGAATACCGAGATAAATAATACGAAAGTGTAGAGACAATATAAATGTTTACAAACATATTGACAGACTATAAACTGGAATAAACAAGAATGACGTTTAGGTTGATATCTCGAGATTAGACTTCGATTGGAAATATTTCTATATTCAAATGCGCTACATTGCTTTGTTGTCGGACCTTACCGTTGGTTTGCGTGTGACCCTTCATCAAGTATGTTTCTTTTTTGCCGTATTTGATCCAAGCGGCATGAGCATGCTAACCAGTGCAAAACTTCTGCTTATTAATTGTCGATTCATTCATGTGTCACTCACCCCAAGTGCAACACATGAATTTTTACTTTTTCGACTTACAACGTACGTAGTAGAGCGAAAGAATTGCAATTCGGCTGACATCAGTAAGTTTTTGATAGAAAAACACGTATTCTGAAGCCTTGGTTATGAACACGTGAATAGATATGGCTCAGGGTTGTCCAACTGGCGGCACGCGGGCCGTATGTGGCCATTGGTGCCATTTATTGTGGAATAATAGTTATTAATGAATCTTGAACGTTAAGTAGATGTTTTGTCCTGAGAGCGACTTCCAAACTCGGGCCTCTGGCACGAGTTTGAAAGTCGCCAGAAGGACAAAAACGTGCAGTAACGCCCATGGTGCGTACAAAACATTATGGTTTACTAGTTTGTTGCTAAATCAAACGAGAATTTGAAACATTTGATAACTTTTCTTAAGTCTAAACTGAAAAGACCCATTGTAATTGTTATTTGTCAATATGATTTCAGATAAGCAAATCTAACTAGTATTGAATATTTGTAGTTTGATAGATTTCTTTGTTCAAGATGGAGGAATATTTTGATGTCTTTGAGGAAATTCTGGAAAAAGCGAACAAGGCTATGGACAGCTTAATTCCTGTAAAATCTAGAGACGTTTATGAAAATTAGGATCGAGTGTTCAAAACACGGATGAAACATTCTGGTGTGAATTTCGTCAATGAAAAGATACTTTTGGGTTATTTCGTCGATTTATCATAATCCTTTTCACCCAACTCCCTATGGTCAAAGTATTCAATGCATAAAAATAATTTATTAATAAATAAAAATGTTAATAATGGTGAATATTGTAAATTATTAATTTGTTAAAGCAGCGATCAAAAGGTTACGATGTAAAAAAAATTTGACCATAGAGGAGGTATTAAAATTTATGAATAAATCTCCGAAGGAAACATATTTAATATTGAAATTTGCTCTTTTCTTTGAAGTATTTGGTGGCTGTTGTCAAAATTAGTTGGTGTCTATTATAGATGAGCATGTGGTGGACAAGGGTTCAGTAATTATTTTACTGAAACATCGATTGATTGCGGAAATAAAGACAGAGAAGAAGCGACTTTTTTACATTACAGATGAAAAAATGAACAGTATGAAATAAATCAGAGACTGTGCCCCATTACACCCAAAACAGTATTCTGGAAGGTTTTAATGGAAATGGAGTGACTAATGGAAACAAAATTCACTGGAACATTTCATAATTAAAATTTTAATATTAATTAAATCAAATAATGCTTCTGTTATCGAGTTCATTGATGAGTTTATTGTAGTTTCCTTGTTTGTTTTTAATAAATCGATTTAAAGAAATGCGTGTTATTTGGTGTGTTGGTATTAGAGCGGTCAATAAAGCATTTAAAAGGTCCAAGGGCATAAAGAAATATAAAGGTTCACAAGGGTATTAAGTATATCATTACTTGTTTTGTTTTAGGTCCGTAAACACAGCAATGAACTAGTAAACCAAAAAAATGTATAATTCCATTAGAAGAAATCAAAGTCACTTCAATATCTCATTAAATGCAAGTAGTAAAATGGAAATGAATGTATGTATAAACTAGCCTTATTTCCTCGTGCACTTCTGTGAAAACTGCGTTGCAAAAACTTCATCCGTTCAAAAATTCCAGGTGCTAAAGTTGCATGACCAATCCTGTATAAGTTAGAGTAAGAATGTGAGAGTTATGAAATTGTTTTAATGAGGTCGAAATTTGTCCTTGGAAAGTCTGGAGCGGATTCTTGTTTGTAGAGAGTCGGATGTTTTGCCTGTATGAAAATATGTTCTGGGCTTGAGCAATAATTATGCAACAACTTGTTTATCTTTATATTTCTTTTATACCATAGCCAACAGTTCTTAAGGCCCGAGTGTGTTTGTGTAATTAGTAGCCAATTCGCAACCGAAACTTCGTAAAACGGAAGATTTTAGTTGAATCTCTACAGTGGAGGATTTTCAACAGCTAAGTAGCTTCTTGCATTATTGGAGAAGGGTAAGTAAATGAATTATAATTTAATAATATGATTAATGTTTGTTGTGAATTTGACTACGTGAACCGTCATTGTGAACCCAAATTAAAAATGGTTGAAGTGTATTGTATCCGTTGCTGGAGCATGAGATGTTTATTCCAATTTGAACCAGATGTTAAAAAAAATACTCGAAAGTAATTAATAATTATATTTTGGAGATTTAATTTAGGGGTAAAAGCATTGGTTACCTCAGTCAAACGAAAGAGTTACTTTCGGTTCAGTCTTTAAATTTCAGAAACACTCCTCATTTTCCAAAAGCACGCAATTACACTAATACAAAAAACTGAAGAGCTGAGTCTGAAGCAGCAGGCGTAACGAACATTTCGCTGATGAGAGGCGACGAAGGTGACAGGCAGGTCGCTACCCTGTCATCCCGAGAGCCACATCAAAGCAAATGAGGATTTTCACAAAGGCCCACACCCTTCACATTTCTTCCTTTGAATCACCGAATGAGTACTGAGACGAGAATATGAAACGATTTTTTTTCTTTCCGTGAATTTACTTTCTTCAGGTTACATGGCATTTTCATCCAGATATATATATATATATATATATATATATATATATATATATATATATTTATATATATATATATAACATGGTGGATAACAACAATTTTATTCTTAACTGTATGAGCAAAATATTTCTTAAAAAATTGAACCGACACCAACAAGAAGATTTATATGAGCAGATTAAAACTTTTTTTCGGAGATGCAATAACTCATTTCAAAAAGCGAAAAATGTACCATATTTGCACAATATAAATGGTTTTTGAGACTCATGAAAAAGGCTGTGGTGAAGGATCAAGAAGTGTATAAGGTAAGATCAATGTATTAAATTTATCTGCATCGAACTACAGCAAGGGTATACCAAACTTCTGAGAACTGATCGATTATGGAATTAAATTATTATAATGGGGGAAAACTGGTAAAATTAGATACAGAGGAATGAAGAAAGCAAAAATTCGCATAAAGCAATCAGAAAAACGTTTAATAGTTAGAAGGAGACTTCAGCACTATTGGAATGTTTCATTTTTAGAAAATGACGTTATTTCAGATAAACGACTCTAAAGCAATATTTCTTTCCATAATTATTCATCCAAAGATTGTTGTCTCATTAAGAAAGAAGTGATATGAACGGTATTGTCAATTTCTCTTTTTAGTTGATCAGCCAAAATTATGCGTCAATTACTCCATGTAATTTAATTACCGAGACAATATAACGTGTAATAGATAATAAAGCAGATAAAGTGGTATCTGTGACTGTAGATTCCACAAAAACAATTTAAGAACAGGAAATGTGCTAGGGGTAGTTTAGAAAGGCATGGTGGCGAGGTTGACGAAGAAGGTAAATTCGAGAAAATCATCAGTAAAAAGACATAGCTTTCGTAAATAAAATAGCAAAAATACTGCGATAGAACTGAGAAGGCTCAGAAGCCAAAGATGAAGCAAACTATAGTGAGTGGTAGATCCTGCAACAGTCTAGGAATCACCGAAGGTTTAAATAAACCAAAAAAATGGAAAACAATAGGTTTTTCAAGATGTGACATGCAAAATAGGTGCAATAAAAAAGAGGAAATCAAAGTGTAGCCTCTGGACGATTTTCAAGCAAAGATCAAATATTGATTTTACTGAACGGGAAAACTGTTCGCCCGACTGTTCGTGAGGCTGTTCGTGCTTTGCCAGAATGAAGTCATTAAAAATGTGATAGGATGTAGACATTAAGAAGACAGAGAAATAACACAGGCTCTACAGACGAGAGAAGGTAACTGAAGAGAAGGTCGAATAAATAAAGAACAAATAAGAATAACGCCGGAAACGAAAACTTCGGAATAAAGAAGACAACGAAGAAGTAGACGACAAAACGTAATAAAAGAAGACCATGAAAAAGGGTACGAGGAGGCAGAAAACCACCTGGTGTTTGGACCCCGTGCGCGAAAGTACACAATGCTGATGGTTAAAATCCTGTTAAGCATCGACGTTTGCAGTAGTGAAGTATTTCCAGTCAACCATGTGCAGTATATCCTCAACATGAATCTTTGCTTAATCCCCTTTCTATACACAAAATAAAGTGAGACTGTTCTGATTCTGCAACAATACTCACCACCAAACTAGTGCGCTCAATGCTATTTAGCATGAACTGCTCTTTTCTCTCTGGCCTCTAAACCAGACCAATTCCCAACATGGACCCACGAGCAACATCACACACCAAAAAATGAGATAGAGCCATATGGACTTTCCAGCTACATCAGCGCAGTGCATGAGGAGACGAGAGGGACAACTAACTAACCCTTGTGGTACTCTAAAAGATTCAGATGAATAAGGATGTGAGTCTTGGAGACTCGGAAGGCATGGAAGAATAAAACAAAATAACACCGTAATGAATTGTAGGAGAGAAGAAGAAGGAGAAGAAGAAGAAGAAGAAGAAGAAGAAGAAGAAGAATGGACGGACGGTGCAACGCCAGGAATGGGATTATGGGGCGCGAGGCGAGCAGGCGAAGACGTCTGAGGCAAAACGGCTGAGGCGGTGGCCATCGTGGGCCGGCAGCAGCGGCTGCGACGTCGGAGGCGACGTGGGCGAAGGGAGCGGGGAGGGCGGCCGGCCGCCAGGGACCGCTAGGGCAGCCTCGGTTGAAGTTTCGTAATAAACTTGTTTTCGACCCATAAAAACAGATTTATCGCAAGAGCGGAGGTGGGGGTGGGGCCG
>BOPP01000162.1:1528132-1571518 GCA_017312745.1 Gryllus bimaculatus | reverse complement strand
CGGGGCAGCGCGGGAAGGTGGCAGTCATGAAGACGATTGGTGATGTTGCTCAGAAGTTATTGGTGGTGTGTCAACAGAGAAAACCAATGCCGCTAGTTTACCCCAGAAATTCTCTATCATCACAGATATTTTGCTGTGAGGCTAATGTAACTTTACAATATTAGAACTCCTATCTGTATACTTGTACTACCAATTCAGCCATCACTTCCAGTTTCTTAAAAGTCGGATACCAATAGAATGTGGTCAAATAATGGGGACTGAATAGAATGGGGTCAAAAGACCCCAAAATAGATTTTTCCCATAGCTTTGTTTAGGTAAAAAAATTTTTATTTCATCCTTATACTTTATAACTTGATATTTCTTTCCATATGAAGCTCAATAGAGAGTGCAGAGCTTAACTGGATCGAAAGGATAGGGATCATGGTGACGAGGAAAATTAGAAACCAGTTGGATAATGCTACTTGTTTTCTTATGAAGGGAATTATGAGAGGGAATAATAAAAGAGAATTTGGGAGAGAAATATGACAAAACAAACAGAGTCACGTTAACATGTAGTTAAATTGTAAATAATGAAATCTGAATCATTTAAATTAAGTAAAAAATAAAATATTGTATTTATTGCGCGCTTTAATTGCCACTCAGGAACGTCCCCTTACTCCAAAACCACCCTGGCAACGGCTTTCACCACATACAGGTACACTCACCAGGTCTGCAATTCGGGTGCAAGAACTAGATTTTCAAATTTCCCAACAAGTTGGAGTAAGTTCTCAATTGAGTATTCATAGGGTGTGTGTATATTGGTGAATAATTTGTCTTCAACCCGAGCTCATACTTCTTACAAATTCACAATTTCCTTAAACATTAACTGATTTCATACTGACTAGCTCTCTTAGTGGAAGATGGTAGTAGGCGGAAAGAAACAAGATTGACTTTGAATATCGCAGTGCGAGCGCAGGCAGCCTAACGCGAAGCAGAAAACTTTCCATCCACCGAGGGACGCACGAGGAACGCGACGCTGCGACCAACCTGCCAAGTGTTGTCTGCACTTAAGTGTCTTAACTGTCTGCACTGCAGTTAAGTGCAAATGAAAGGGAAGAATGAATGGCTATGTATATAATGAAACAAGTATGAATGAGTGAAAATAGAGAAAAAATCTCACATTTATAATTAGAACAATTTCTTGAGTTAATTAGTTAAAAACCCACCTTAGTGTAAGTTAGGAATGCCAAAGCGAAGGTAATCTAACTTTTGGATTAGAATATTAAACTTAGCTATAAGACAAGCTGGGTAGAGTAGCTGCTTAAGCCACAAGGCAGAATCTTAATACACTAATCAAAAGAAAATAAATTCAGATTTCCATAGGGTTACTGTGGGGGGTCAAAAAAATAAAAAATGACAGAGACTCAGATTCACTCGCTAGTTCATGTGAATATGCACGCACAGGTTCACGCAGACAATCGCGTCAATGTGAACGCAGACTTGTGCTACACTGGCAGTCGGCACTTTTGCCTTGCTGTTCATCATCGTGCATCATCGCAACGGCATTAACGGCCTCTATCATGGCTATAAGCTGCCCACTTCGCCTTAACTGCGATTGCGAGCTCAAAACAGCATATCCCACATTGGCATATTTTCGTTCACTCGCACGTTTGCGGCGCGACAGTAAAAATTTGACCACGGCGGCACACATGCCAGGTCATCATGTTCGGATATTGAACGTTCTCTCAGCTAGTGCAGAGTGACGTGTCCATCACATTCGTATCACTGCACGACTCCAGGCTTCAGCTGTTGACAACAACTGTACTTGTACAGCATACAATGTCTCCGTATACCAGGTACCTGTTTCTGTTTCCGAGAGTGCCGAGTCCAGAAAGACATTCATTCAGAAGAGCATCTGTCATAGGCATTGTAACTCACCACGTTTGGTTTCATTCAGAGTTTCAAACATTTTTAATCATTTTTGCTTATTTTAATTAATTTTATAAACCATTTCAAGAGTGTATTTTCTAATTAACTAATTTTAAGTCTTAAAAGTTAGAATTTATATTGGTAATTCACCGCTCGGGTTCGGCACTCAATTTGTAAATAGTAGAATAAGTTATAAATGTTTTGTTTTATTTCTTTCATTGATCGTAAGTTTTATTTTATTCCCAGAGAGATTATCACTTACTTTTTATCTTCATTTATTAAATTTATATTTAAGCCAGTTTTGCTTCTATCATTTATCATTCGCCGGATCCTATTATTTCCTATTACGAGGTGGTCCTCCAAGCCTTCATTTTAGTAGCCTTCTGGCTACATCGTTGATCTACCGGAGGTCGATATGCGTGTGTGTGTGTGTGTGTGTGTGTGTGTGTGTGTGTGTTGTGTGTACCGATATGTGCATGTAGCCAGTGGTCGAGTCCACGCTGTTGGCTCATCATCGTGCAAGCCGTGTGAGAGGTGGGTACGAGGTGAGTACCGCAACGCAGCGCGCTCACACGACACAGACGCGTGGTACGCTCACAATTACTTTTTACTGAATACGAAACTCCGTATCTCTTTCCTTTCCCTGAAACCAAAATGCAAATCTCTGGAACACAATGAGACAGCCCATAAAATTTAACAATTTAACAATTATGAACGCCCATTAACAGTTTTACAAAATGCTTTTTTATTCATTCCAAAGTGCCGTTAAGCTTTGAAAAAATGAAGTTACAAAATATTACTGGGAGTTTTCTGGAGAATGCATTCATTCATCATTTTACAATAAAACAATTATAGTAGTAGCATCGATGAAATTATTGAACATTACAGGATAGGGTGGGCAGGATGCGAGGGAAACAGAGCGAGGCGTGACAGGGCAAGGTGAGGATGGAAAAAGTATTTAAGACATTTCTCTGCCTCCTTGGTTACGACGTTTTGATCGCAAGGCACAGCAACATCTACAAAGTAGACACGATTTCTCATCCAAATCCCGGATTACAATATCCGGTTTGTTTTCTGCTTTCGTGCGATCCGGTTGAATTTGTTGGTCGTACAAAATTGTATAGAGTCCAACAGATGTCAGTGGTCTGTACAACCGGTCCGGGGATCAAAATCGGACCTCCCAAATGCGAAGTCAGCGCGCTACGCACTGAGCCAGTTCGCTCGATGCAATACAATAAGTCTATTTTTCCCCTTGAAGCTTCAGCTGAAGTTGTTGGCGGGAAACAAAATATGAAAGCACCTCACTATTGCGACGAAGTGCCGTGTCTGTCCACGTCTGATCACAAAGAGTAGTCAAAAACCGTAGAGAGGAAAGTACTTCGCTGCAAACTTCCATTACGAATTGATTAGGCAATCAAGAACGTTGCCAAAAATATGTTTCTCATTCGGCTACAACGATTTCATTCAGACCCCCAGTTTTCATTTCAAAATACTTTGTTTTACATCTTCCTTCGATTGAGAAGGTCCGTCATTTAATTAACTATACAAAAACTACAATACATAAAAATTCTGCAAACTGCTGCCTGCCTTTGATCAAGGAAGTAGCTCAAACGCCTTGCTCAAAATCCCGGAAACAGTTGAGCATACCGAATCCCAAATGCACTGGTCGTCACAGATTGTATATTCAAAGCGCAATTATATAGCTTTGGAAAAGACATTATAGATATCAAAAACTACGCAAACACCGGAGCTGGCTCTTGGGGTATAAAGATAAAGGAAATAAATTCAAGAAAATATCAGAGCCAGCATACTGTTATTCATTAGAAATACACAGCTCCACGTATGATCATATGGAAAATAATTAACTTTTATAAAGTTACGGAAACATTCACAAACGCCGGTGTTGACTCTTCGCGGAGTTAGGACAAAAGTTCTGGGAAAAAATGAGAGCCAACGCAATGCAATTTCATTGAAAATCCGCATCTCGGCGTTTGATCGTATGCAGAATAATTAGCCTGAAAGAAATACCTACAGCTCATAGATGACTCTCACGAACTCAAACGAGGAGGAATTATCGGGACGAGCAGTGTTATTCATGCGGACTCTACATACATCTAGTCTTGTGAAAACATCTTTAGTCCTCCACAAACGTCGCGGTCGGCTCTCAGTGAGGGAAGATAACACAAATAATCTGATCGAAACATGAAAGCCAGCACAGTAGTATTCATTGGGAATATACAGATCAGTAGCGGACGCAGTATAATAAAGTTTCACGGAACGACTCTCCACAGCCGCTCTGGGTAGCCGAAGGCTAAAGAGCTGAAGGTGCCTTTTCTCTGAAGGGCCACGGTTTGAATCTCGCCCGGGAGACATGGCTCTGGGCATGAACTGTCACTGCACGGCCTCTGACAGGGAGGTTTTAGGTTTGAGTCCCGACGGTAGCACGATTTTCGACACTAGCTTGACTGCTAGGTCGATTTCAGTTGCTGTTTGGAGGAGAATTCTAGCGGCCTCCTGCTCTTATCGGTAGTTTTGCGGGGTTTCTCCGATCAACACTAGACGAATGACGAAGCAGTACTAACGGGCCACGGACTGCGCGCGATCTTTCATACCTCTTCCTTGTCCAATCCTCACCCCTTACACACACTTACACTAACATGCTCTACACTAACACACATTCCTGGAAACCGGTCTGGACCTTGTAGATTGTCCCGCCTGGGGCGGAGCACTGCTGGTGGGAGATACCTCGCTGAGGAAAACCTCGTTAGCTGGCGCCGGATCTCGTGCTACAGCGGGTTAAGACCACAGCCACATGCCGAGAAAAGCATGCACTACACATAAGAAAGTAATTATCCTAGTGGTTGACGCGTCCGAAATTACTGTCTATCAATGAATCGACCTGTCTGGAGCAGGGATGTTTGTGTGTCCATACACGAGAATGCGAGTTCAGCTACCGTTACCATTGCCTAGGGGCGTATCTACGGTATGGCAGACATGACACGTGCCACGAGTTCACTCGCTAAAACACATAACAACAACTCTAATTTGAAGTATCCTGACAGGGGCGCCAATTCTGTGCTTGGATTTCTAGATATGCCTGTGCCATTACCCCCAAAATTACAAAATGAACGATCCTTACAGAGGTCGCCTACGACCTTCGCAGTTGAAAAGCGACTTTAAATAAATAAAAGAAAAAACACAACGGTCCGCGACACAACCACAGCCTGCGCGTTGCATATTCCTTCCGCAACGCGCGAGGGCCCTCGGCGTCCGCGCGGAGCAGGAGGGCGCGGCTGACCTCGCGCGAGGGAAAAGGGCGGCCGAAGGTCCGCGCGGGCGACAGGTCCTTCGCAGGTGGCAGGCGGCGGCGGCGGCGGCGGCGGGCGACGCGTCCTGCCGATTTGTTTTCTTTATCGCCCCGGGCGGCGCGGGGGAGGAAGGGCTGGAGGAGGGAGAAGGGCGGGCGACAGCGGCGGTGGCAGGGCGACGCTCATCGGGCGCGGACACGTGAACCCGTCTCCCGGTCGACGTCAGAGGCGCCATAAAATCACCCTGGGCCGGCCGCGGGCGAGCGGCGCGGCGCGGGTGGGTGAGGGGACGTGGGCGGGGGGGGCGGGGAGGGAGGCAGCGAAGGGCAGCGCGCGACGGTCGTGCAAGCGGCAGTGAAGGGCGGGGGCGGAGCTTGCTGGGTGGGGGGCCCGTGGGGTTTGTTCACCGGGGGTGAGCGGTGTGCGAACTGAGGCGAAGGGGCTGATGGCGTCGGGGCGACTCTACAGCGCTTGTAGGGTGTCGCTAGGGCGAGACGAGGTTGCCTGCCGACAGAATTTGCATCCCTCGGGGTTTTGCTATCGGGCGATCATTCGCAAGGTGCACGAAACAGAACGGAGATGGCAGTGGCCACGCCCTTTATGGGAAAGAAAATACACATGTGATGTTTTAGAATCTGATCGAATGGTCGTCATTGTCCTATTGCCCTCCTTTTATTATTATTATTATTATTATTATTATTATTATTATTATTATTATAGAATTGAGGTTTTATATTTACACACTATTCTTGGGTCTATATTGACTCACTCTACTGGCTATGTCCGCTTCGTCAGCGACAACCTCACATGTAGCCTGCGCTAGGAGAGAAATTCTTCATTCCATAGATCAATTACAACTCTTACAACAAATCGCAAAAATGAAGGAATCACGTCAGATGAGCGTTAATTCTATTAATTTTAAAGTGTTACTAATATTTAGTGTTAACACTAACGTGCCCCAGGAAAGTCTCCCCGCAGTTTTACGTTGTTATTGAAAGTTTTAGCAACAGAAATTACGATAGTAGCAATAGCGGCAGCTTGTAACAAAAAACCTTCAATGGTTACGAACCACAATCATAACAGGTGCTGGATGTGTTGTGTCTTTTACTTGTTACCCAATAATCTGGATGTTATGAATATCAATACATTTTTTAATATAAGGTTGTGATTCTGCTCGGTGCGGAGAAATTTTCCCAGTACACTGTACAAATCCAGTTAATAAGATCAGAGGTAGACATTTTTATTTACAGAAAAATATCAGAAAATGTTGAGTAAAATGCTCAAAATACTTTTCAAACGAAAACCCTTACTAATTAAATTTGTTCAATGAATTGTCACCTCGACCTGGACTTGACCCGAGTCTCCATGTTTACGTCCAGTTGCTCTAACCACTACTGAGACGAACAGATTTTTGAACAATTTCATAGGTCTGATGTAGTAATATGTACTGCTTATGGTACACTCATGTAGCTATTATAGACAAGCCAAAAAGTCGTAAATATGAAGACCAGTTAAACCACTGCAATTACATCGCACGACAGAACTGTAGAAAAGTAAAACATATTCACTAAGGAAAATGAAAAAATAAGAAATATTGTCTCTTATAGTACTTATTCTTCAAGACAAGTGAAATGACGGAGATCTGCAAAATTCTGAAGCAATACAATAATTATTCACTATTCACACGAAAATTAAAATTGATGTTTTGCATTTACCAATATCTGCACTGTATGTTACAGTAGACTATAGCAGGGAATTCTACTTTATACCTTAACTTAAAGACGTAATCCGTCACACACAATTATAAACATTAAAATTTGTATGTAAAATGATACATGTCAAACGACACCTTACATATGTATTAACTCACTAAACTTTACATTTAAAACACTGAATCTCCGAACTTAAAACGCTCTTTATTTTCGCTTGTTTAACTAGAACCTCAAGAAACCTCGACCGCTTTTAATAGAAAAATTGCAACTCTCACAACACAACAGCCAAGGATAATTACGAGTACACTTTAACAACACAATTTACTTAGTCTTAAGTGCGACATAATTACAAATGACGACACATTAGCGTTCATTCTATTAATTTAAAGATTTTATTAAAGTTTAGTGTTTATTCTATAAAATATTTTAATAAGAGCAAATCATAGCATATTGAGACCATTTTCTATTTCTGAGATCATATGATCCTAGAATGCAAGAAAAACTTTTTAGAGAAGGCCAGCATCAAAAGAGATATGAGTGAGTTCGGAGTTCCTTGAATGAAATTTTGAGGAGAAACACAAAAAACACAAGTCCAATCCCTTTATGTTTAATATAATTTTAAAAATTCACATGTTACAAATTACATTGATGGTAATCAGGTTCATCTACACTTGTGATCCTCTTTAAACTCTAAATAAAGCGATGACCAACACAGCGACATAACCTAACACAGCCATGAAGTATCATGTGAATGTTATAATGCAAATAAGAAAGTTGCACATATTACCCATAAAATGTAAAGTATTCAAGTCTACCTTCACTTGTGATACTTTGAAACTTAAAAAAAAACAAAGGCAAACAGCAACACAACATTACACAATAATTAAAAACCAAATATCTTATAATGCAAGTAAATAAATGCTGTGAAGGGAATAGAGTTATCATTCTTCCACACACAAAAGATTTGCAGTAACTGATTTCAAGTCACTCACGGTATTTACTCCATAGTCATTGGATGTGCGCGCGAGTCGTACTCCCGAAAGCAGGGCATCTTTCCATCCGCGTTAAGCGCGGCCGTGTGATAGCTGGCAGGGGATTCTGCCAGGCCGCAGAATTTGAAAAACTTTTACCTCCTCCCGCGTAAGGTCGTGGGTCGCGTAGCAGCGAAGGGACCAGCTTCCACGCGTGGCGTCTGCCTCGACGCCTCACGCCTGGGCTCAATTCAGTCTCCCAGCCTAACACAACGCCGTCCGTTAACCTCCAAACTCACTGGACGAATCCTCCAGCCTCCACGCACGCACTCGCCACTACAAAAGACTGTCAATGTTTACTGTTTGGTGTCAATTTGGCGGTAATCGCGCGGGCATTTCAATTTCAAGGTGCTGCCTCACTATCCCACTAGCTTTCATTTAAAGCAAAAACAACGAAATTTAGTTGAGTAGAAACCATTGGTGTTTTAAATATATATTAGTATTATTTTTAACCCTTGGTGTGGGAGTTAGGAGTCGAAAAACACTCGATTATAAAAATTATTTAGGTGTGACCGTATTTATATTGAACTGAAATTATGACTCTTTTCCACACGTCTGTCTAAAGAGCGTATTATGAAAAATAAGTGAACGCTTTGACCAAATTGTTCGTGATGAGACCTTTCTGAATGCACTGCGCAAAACATTTTAGTCATAAATTACATAGTTATGAAATTCATCATGTAGAATATTAAATATTGACTTAGGCTAAGCACTGGAAGGAGACGGCGGGACGCCCGCGCCTGAAAATAAATAGTTAAAATAAACGTCGGATAGATTAGTATGTACTCGGCTTCTGACGGCATCAGATTCCCCCCTCAGGGTTTTTTTCCTGAGCCGTACCTTATGGTCTCTTTACCGCGGCTTTGATGCGATGGAGAGACCATTTGGGGTGAATACCAGAATTCGAAAGATTAGAACGCGAAAGGATGTAGGTATTGTAATGGCTTAAAAGCCTTTGGCCTAGCCACATTGGATCAAGTAAGCTAATTTGTTTGTACTAATTACCTATTAAATAAAAAAAATATTGACTATGAATATTCATAGAAAAAATGTATGAAACATTGTGCCAAGTAAGGCTACTGAAATACATTACGAAGTTTTCTCTTATTTTATAGAGTACCTTTCAAATTGTAGGAATGTTCACGGTTCTCCATTATTCCTTAAAGATAACAATTCTAATATTGAACAATATCCTCTTAAAAACTACTTATTCGCGAAAATTCATCAAGAATCTTTGACCACCTTCCTCAGAGATGTAGCTTTGTCAGCTCTACTAAGATTAACATTACGTGTCTGCTACTCCGGCTTAATTCAATATGAAATATGACGCACTTAAAACAAGTTTAACTCCAGTCCCACTTCGAGTGCTTATTTTGTGGGTCGTGAATAATTTATTGCTGATTGCGAAAGCGAGAAAGGGGGAGTTGGCCGATTTACGACAAGATGGCGTTAAGCGCGGAGGGTGAGCGGTGAAGGTCCTCCCCGTAAAAAGCTCCTTCAAAAGCCTCACCTCAACGCTCACCCGCCGCACCGCAATGATCCAGTCTTGGGAAGATCGGACAAAATTATGGGCCTGCAATTACATAAAATTTATTGATGACGATTGATGTTAGTGGTTGTGGGCACATCAACTGCTAAGGTCATTAGTCTCGTTGGTGTAGTGCATGTTTTTCTTCGCAATGTGGCGGGGTTCTTTTCCCACTGGATGGCGAGATATGGCGCCGACCTATAATCTGCGATTGGGGTTTTCCTCAACAATGAATCTCCGACAAGCCGCACCGGCGCGGCACTGCCACAGCCAGAACAAACTCTGAGCTCTTGACCGATCTCCCGGCATCTGTGGTAGTGTAGGGCATGTAAGTGTATATGAGTGTAAATTAGAGGTGAGAATAGAACAAGGAAGAAGAAGTACATATCGCGCGTGGTTCGTGACCCGTTTGTAAGGGGTACTTCTCCGACATTCGTCTGGTGTTGATCGAAGAAACTACGGAAAACTACCGGTCAGAGCAGCTAGCTGCTTGAATTGTCCTCCAGCGGCTAATGAAAAAGGTTTTACTTACGTTAATTAGATTTTATTTGTTGATAACAAGATGATGATGCAAGAAACGGAAAACGAGCTAGAAATGGACATGTTTATCTTAAGCAGTATCCGTGATAAGAGTGAGCTAAGAATGTCTAGTCAGAAATCAAAGATTACTTGTATGACAATTCGAATTCGAATAATCCAAAGAGGTCGTAAATAATACAAGGAACTAGGGTCAAGAAGAAGTTAACAAATTCAGTTACTTCTTTAAAAATATCTCCTTACTACACATAGATGAAGTGGAAAAAACTATGAATGAACTTCTGGTGAGCAAAATCTACTATTAGTATCAGAACTCCACAAAACCGTGTTTTGTTTTCTCTCAAATAAGCGACAGAGGATTTTTTTCAGAAGACCTTTCTCTATAAGAAAATTATACGATAAAATTTTCGGAAAGATATAACGGAATTTGAAGTCTTTTCTTTTCATTAATTGCAAAGAACAATAGTAAAGAACAGAAGTTTGTGCAATAGTAAAGAACTTTAATTTTTGTCCACCTTTTAAACCACCGTGCGTCCGAGGAGGTGCTGGCTCGTGGTTGAGCGAGTTTCTTCATTAGCGTTTCGTCTTCGATCAATTCCGCCTCCCGTTCTCCGCGCGGGGCGGGGGAGTGGAGATGGAGGAACCGAGACCTTTGAATCGGAGGGCGTGGTGGAGGCTTGTGTAGTTCGGGCGGCTGCGAGTGATTGAAGATAGGATTGTGTGAACTGGTTAAGGGGCAGAGCATTCGCGGAAAGGGAGATGGAGGAGGAAGGAGTAATAGAAGGGTATGAGAAGGCCGAGTTTGAGATTCGGAAGACTTCATCAAGGTGGTTGTAGTTGACAGCTGGGACCATTTTTAACAAGCTGGCGGAAGGAACATAGTGAGAAAAAGGAAATGTCATGGCGTGTTTACGGCATATTTGGAAAACGGTCATTGGGTAAAAAGTCATTCGGTAAAGTAGCATTAAGGAAAATTTATTCAGGAAATAACAGGCCACACACAATTTTATAATTTTTGGTAAAATTATGCCTCATCTTTAGTGTCCTTCTGTTGAATATATATTTTGAAACATTATTATAGCCTCAACATGAGACTTAACCTCATTGTCAGTCTACTAGTGTTTTGATTTTCACCTCAAATCCAGAGAGACATTATGGTTTGAAGGCGTATATTCAATTTTGGTTTTCACACATATTGTTCAAAAACCTTGTGGGTAACTCTCTATTTTTACATCAAATTAGTCCTGACTAAAGTTCAATAATATTGTACCAAAACTTGGAGTACATAATTTTAACTTTAATTGACTTTATCTTCTTTTTAAAACAGTTCTAAATGCTGTACTTTCATTGCCTCACTTCACTAACTCTTTTTCTGTCTCAATTTATTTGTGGTACTTATTTATTTGCAAAATAAAAACTACAAATATACTTACGGCTAGGCACACACTAAACAAATAGTATGGCACCAAATTGAATAATTTAGATCCAGTATATGTTTTAATGCTTTTTATTCTTACATGGTTTTACAAAACACATCATATTGCAAACATATTCCTTGATCATTGATTACTAATTGCACATTGTACTGTATTTACTCTCATGTTTCATTTGTGGCCATATATTGCACTTCCACCTTTCCTTCACATTATTTTAAATGTTTTAAAAGCAGTTTTAAGCGGTTCTTAATGCTATACTTTTTCTGCCTCAACTTATTTGTGGTATTTATTTGTCTGCAAATTACAGTAAAATTAACAAATCAATTTACGGTTAGACACACTCTTAACAAATATGAGATTTAATGATTTTGATTCTCCAATACATCTAAATACATCGTATTGCAAATATACTACTTGATCATTGATAACTAATTTCTCGCTGCACGCTATTTATTTTCATATTTCATCTGTGCGATTTGTCCGAGGACACGAAAACGAATCGCGTCCGCCTCCCCATCTTCCTCCCCATCTTCCTCCCCGCCTCCCTCTCCTTGACCTGGGGCCGCGCGGTTCCCCTCGCGGTCAGCCGATCTCCTATATTTTCCAGGCCCCTCTTTCTTTATGCAGATCCCCAGCGGCGGCGGCCGCCCTCATAAACAAGGCAGAGCTTCAGCTGCTCGATAGGGGGATTCCCCTATCTACAGGCCTCGATTTATTCGAGGGGCTAAGGGAAATTTACTCGAGCGCATTGACTTTCCTAGCGCAGTTTGTTTTCGACACATGCTTTCTTCATCCAGATCTCAACTCTTTCGCAACCGGTCAGTTCAAACATTCAATTGCAGGAATTAATAAAAGGACAATGCAGGAATTAATGAAAATAATAATTGTTAATGATATTCAATTAACACATACTTACACTGCTTACCAAATTATTTAAGACAAACCGATTAAACGATTTCGTTTTTGTAGCTGCGCCCAACATATTTGTTTAAGAACTATTTCCGTTTTAACACCGAGTTCTAAAGGAATCTATGAAAACATGAATTTAAAATTTAAAAAAATATATCTTTTCTTGGCTGCTTCTTTCATGTCACATAGATTAAAGTACTCTCCGAGTATTAAAATCATTTCTGTTATGTTTAATGATGTTATTACACAAATATTGGTAGCGTTGTCATAGTTTTGTAACTGTGTAATGCAACGAAATTATTGACAGGTAGATCATTTTATACAATTTTTGAAAGCAGTCGTATATAACAACCTTTAAATATGAATGTTCTACAATTTATAAATTGATGTTTTAGTTCACTGTATATGAAATATTAAATCAATGAAAAAAAGGAAATGTTAATAATTCTATAATATCAGTATCAAAATACTTAGTTATTATAAAATGGTTTATATAATTAAATACTTTCAGTATTTAGAATAAAATTATATTATATATAAAAGTGGATGACATTTTTTGAAGGTCATTTTACTTTGTGTATATAAAAGGGATGTATCTTTATATGTGACATTGTAATATCTCAACTAATAAAATGATATTCAAAACTAAGGGAAACTTTTAAAAGTGGAAGAAATAACTGAAGTCGTCTTCACCAACTTCAATTTATTAAGACGATTTTCGACGGCTTTGGCGTCATTAGTCTAAAGATCTATAAACTATTTTTAAAATGTAAAAATGTAAGATAACATGCTCGTAAATAATGTAATCAAAATAAAATAAGTACATTTTAACAAAAATAAATTAAATTTCTTCTTCCATATATTCCCATTGGGAGCTTGTCATTTTCACCCCTCCACAACTCTCGATCCTCCCAATCTCCTGGTTTGAACCCTCTATCCTCCACAGCGTCCTGGATATATTTTTCCCATTCTAAAACTGGTCTTCCTCTTCTTGAGGTAGTTGCTACTTTAAGATCTTATGAGGCCATCTGTCGATATTCTTTGAACATGTCGGTAACATTACAGTACTCGTTTTTCCAAGGTTTCGTAATAGAACAAATTACATTCATCCTTCTCCATATTTCTTCATTTCGTACTCTCTCCCTGCGAGTAAGTGGCAGGCATCGTCTCATGTAGTCCATTTCTACTGTTCTAATCTTATCTCTGATTTTTTGTTATTGTCACCACATTTCCGTTCTGTATAGCAAGGCGTACGTTACAAAGCAGTGCGTGCCAATGTACAAATTACTAAGTTGTCATTTCCAACTCATTAGGGGTGATTTTTCCAAGGGTTTTAAGAATTTTCAAGTTTTAAAATGAACAATGACTTTCTATGTTTCAGTAAAAGTAGAATTTTGCATTTGTAACCAAAATTATTTTTATTTATTTAAGAATTATATATATATATATATATATATATATATATATATATATATATATATATGATATTATTAAGAACTTTATAAGCATTGCGTATTACATAAAAATAAACGAGAAAATCAATGTAGCCCGAATGTCATCTTTGAGTAAGAAGCTCCGTGCTCAGCGGCGCGTTGCAAATGCCAGCTTGCTCACCCGCCCTACATTCGCCCGTCTTTACCTCTGCCAGACTCTTCGTCCGCTCGTACTCACCAGTTTCGCCCTCTAGCCCGCTCGCCCTGCCTGTATGACATCTGCCTACGTGCTTAGCCGTCAACTCTCCCGTCTGCCATGTAGCCTTCCTTCCTAACCGCTCTCCAGTCCGCCAACCTGTCCCTTTGTCAACCTGTCCATCTGACCACCCATCCAATTGCCCACCCGCCCATTTGCCCACCTGCCCAACTGCTAACACGTCTATTTACCCGCCTGGTCTTCTGCCCCCATCCAGTCATCTGCAAATCCGTTCTCCCCCGAACCCGTCCGTCTGCCCATGTACCCACCTACCAACGCTTATGTCATCCTGCCCGACTCGCGGCCCGCCAATCCACTTATCCTTCCACCCATCTGCACTTGTTCGTGGTATCCTGCACATCCACCAACACACTTCTCACTCGCAAACCCACCCTTCCTCCCACTCGTTTGCTCACCTCGTAAACATACGCACAAAACAACCCGCCCGTCCTCCAGCCCACCTACTTAGGCGCCAATCCACAGCTATGACTGCATGCCACCCGCTTTTCACCCGTCAACTTGCGCGTCTTATCCTCCATCGTTACGTCCGTCCACTTTCCGCCCGCCAGCCGTCTAGCCGCCCAGCCCATCGCCTGCCTCATCACAACAACCTGTTTTCTCGCTCGCCCGCCAGCCGTCTAGCCGCGCACTCCATCGCCTGCCTCATCACAGCAACCCGTTTGCTCGCTCGCCCGCCAGCCGCCTAGCCGCCCAGCCCATCGCCTGCCTCATCACAGCAACCCGTTCGCTCGCTCGCCCGCCAGCCGTCTAGCCGCCCAGCCCATCGCGTGCCTCATCACAGCAACCCGTTCGCTCGCTCGCCCGCCAGCGCGCGCCGTCGCGTAGTAATTTCGTCAGGCATCAATCAATGCGGCAGTCAGTGATGACGGCGACGATGGCGCTCTCGACAAATGAGGCTGAAGGTTCACGAGGTCCCCGCGCGCGGCGGCACCGCTGCGGCCGCCGCCGACATCCCTGATGCCATGTTATGCAGCCCCCGCCCGGCCAGGACACATGACGAGTGTTTATTGGCGACCGTCGATGAGACAATCTACGACAGCGCATGTACTGTGTTCCACGCTCTATGGTCTGAGATGTCAACTGCGAAATGTCCTTTTCAAAGAAACTTTATTATGTTGACAAGCCCTCCAACGTATACGATTTAAAAGATATAAGTTTTTTATCTCATTCTTCTAGATTGCTTTATATTTGTCTTTTTTACAAAAAAAATATACGAGCAAATATATGACAAAGCACTAAAAAGAGAGGGAAAAGTACATATTTAAAACCTGTGTTTAATCCAGTGCCTACAAAGAATTATAATTCTGTTAAAGAAATAACATGGGAGAGAAGAAGATAAATCATCAATTGATAATACGTTCATTTACTGTAACGAAGCAGTCCACTTTAACTACTTCACCTACAGTTCTAAAACACGTATTATTTTTATAATAAACTACGGTTTAACACAGAGAGCTAATCATATATTTCTTGATAATATTCTGTACAAAGTTTATTTTATTACATACGATATCACTTCATTTATATCCATACGCTACCTCAGTCACATGTTGTCTCCCCACCTAACCGCCATAGATTGTCTAAAATATAATAAAATGTCTTCTTTCGTTTTTCTAATAGTGAGCAAAGCCATTATTAACATATACTGACACAATATAACAGTGATATAGTCTATATTAATATATACGACTTGTTTTATTGCAAAATACTTTTAAACGTAAGTAACATCATTGCATTCTTTTAAAAGTTGATAAACAAAAATTGCTTTACTGCTGATGCTCTCTGTGCTTTTGGTAAATTGAATATTATTTAAATCTGACGCCAAATTCGTTGATAATCTCTTTCCATTGGGTCTGATTCCTAGTTTCAAACGATTTTCTATTTGAGACGGACAGGTTGAATACGATTATATGCCTTCCAATGAGTCCATGTTTCACTTCTCCTTTCTACTGTAAGTTCCTTCATTACGTAACACTACTACGCGGACAAATATCACCAGGTCGAGGGTAAAAGAACAGCCCTCCCCTTCTCGATGTCCCCCACGAGTAGCTTCACCACTTCGCAAAAATAAGTCCATAAAGAAAATTCCAAGACGCTCACTTCGCGCCTTCCTCTCTCCATAAAGCGCAATGGGGCGTGCGTGGGGGGGAGGGGGGCGAGTGGCCTGCCACGCGGTTCAGTGCGGGTCGTATCGATTCTCTCTGAATGTTGGACGAGGCAATTTGGTGGTAGAATTTTGTCGTTTTGTTGGGAGAAAAAACTTCATACCACGTGACAACCAGCAGCGGTGATTTCGTTTAAATGACACAGTTTATCTGTATCCGATATTAAAATGAGAAACTAAATCTAATTCTAAAATAAAATTTACTTAATTGACTGATGTAGAGTCTAGGGTTTTCAGAAAAGCTCAAAACTTTGAAATGGATTTTAGTTATTGTACTTATAACATGAGTATCCCGAGATTTGTGTTCAATTAGGAAGTTCAAACAAAAAAAATTTAACAATATGAATTACCTTTAAGTACTTCATACTCAGACATTTTTAGATTATCTTTTCATTATAAAATAAAGCTAGGAATGTGACCATAATTCCAACTTACTCCAATATTTGAAGCTCTTTGCAGTTCATTTAAACTATGCGTAATGATAGGTGTTTTATATACTTATTCTATTATTAAGTTATAAATTACTATTGTGTAAGTTGTAAGTTAAGTTATAAATTTTATCGTGAAGTACAAAAAAGTTACAATTTTCTATCCACAAAATAATATGAAAGTAATCGACTTACATAAATAATTCGATTGTGCATAATTTATTTCACACTTTAAGAGCAATAAAATATACAAATTTTTACAAAAATATACAAAACATTAAGAGAACATAAGTTGACCGTAAAAATTAATTTTTACTGTTTAACGTACAGGGCGAGTGTAAAGATTATATTTAATTTCTCGTGCAAAATACACTTATTATTCTTTTGGAATAAAAATTTATCTTGAGTTAATATAAACGATGCATTGAATCAAAGAATCGTAACGAAATTCTTCACAAGCAAAATCCGCCTAGCGAACACCTGAAGGCAAGCACAGCGCAAAAAGCGCTACCCGGCGCGACACGCCCTGGCGTGAAACAGGCGATTCCTCACGGAACAAACACATCCACTCTCGAAAATAAGTTCGTAAAGAAAATTCCGCAACTTCCTGCCGCCGCTGTTAGTTCATATAAAGAGGAAAGGCGGGCGGGCGCGCTTCCTTCCGCACCGGGAGCGGCGGTAGACAGCGCCGCGTCGAGCGGTCGGAGGCAGCAGAGGCGAAGAAGCTTTTACGCGTCTTTCAAATACTACTAGCGATGAAGCTGGTAGAACAATGCGTCACCTAGTTATTTCTCTAACGCAAAAATATAATTATTTTAAACCGAATTAGAATTGTGGAGGTGAAGTACAATCTATTTCCGATTTATTGGCCATTAAAAAATTCTCTAATAGTATCTATTTGCAACAGCAACAGCAAACAACCTATAAATGTTGGCACTTCTCTCTTAGTTCGAGCTAGAACTAGTAATATTAAAGAAAGTCAGTTATATTAGACACGAAATATACTAGTTGTTATAAACATATGAGCAATTCAAAAATTCAAATTTTTACAAGGTTAACCTCACACACGACAAGAATTCGGTGCGACAATTCAAAAAGAACAGCATTAATGATTATTTATATTGCGAAATTGTAAGCAGTGAAATGAAGAATCGGTTGAGAGTAAACAATAAATTTCGTAAATCGACTAACGAGTGATGGAAGATACTCTACACCTAAATAGTTTTCTTGGTTCAAACACCTACTTAGTTTCACTAATAATGGGCTAGCGAGTTTCATTATTCTTCTTCAAACACGAAAATGACACTCAAACTAAACCAACAATGTGTATAGAGAAATAATGTTACGCTTTTTGAAACAGTAAGCAAGTGGAAAAGGTTCAGACACTGAGTATTCAAGCCGGGCTGTTTGAAGACGTCAAGTGGCGAGTGGCACCGCTGAACATCTTTGGGAGCACAGCGGGAGCCCGGCCGCAGAGGCGAAGGCGGCGGGGGCGCCCCGAAGTTCAGCCGCCGCGGAAGATGATCTACGCCTCGTCGCGTCGAGTTGCTTCCCTTACACATATTTCCGCGTGTTCATCAGCGCCGGCGCGACGCGGGGCTCCGGGGGGCCGTAGCTCCCGCTTTGCAGCGCCGCCCCCGCTGTCTCCATCGCTCCTGCTTACGGAAGCAGGCGCCGCCAGGGACCGGCGCGGGGGAGCAGGGAGTCAAAGTGGCAGGGGAGACGGAGCAGTCACGGGCGGCGAGGGCGGCGAGGGCGGCGAGGGCGGCGAGGGCGGCGAGGGCGGCGAGGGCGGGTTTCCCGTTCGATTGATTGATTAATGATTCCAGGCGCGGTAACTCCTAAGGACATTCTTCCCGTAAGTGTAGTGCAAGATTTTTTCCTGATACGGCAGAGGTGATCTTCCTCTCATTGGGTGATGAGATCCGGCGCCGACATATCGTCAGCTAGAGGGGTTTTCCCCTAGAAGGTATCTTTCATCAGCGGGCACCGACCCAGCCGGGACCAGCTCTAAGCTTCTGAGCGGTCTCCCGGGATGTGTGGTAGTGAAGTGGATGCAACAGTGTGTGTAAAAAAGGGGTCGGATAGGACAAGAAATGGGAAAGAAAGATCGCTCGCGGACCGTGACCCGTTTGTTAGGGTACTGCTTCGGAATTCGTCTGGTATTGGAAGGAGAAACCACGGAAAACTACCGATGAGAGCAGCCGGCTGCCAGAATTATTCCTCAGACAGCGACTGAATTCGACTTAGCTATCTAGCTAATCTCGAAAATCCTGCTCGAACCAAGGATCTCCCTCCGATCAGAGGCACTGTAGTGACATGCCCTGACCCACTTCTCTGGATCGGCGAGAGTGGAGAAGACGCCAAAATTGGCAAGAGTGTAATTTGGTTTAACCTATTTGGTGTAATCCAATGTACTAACACATAAATGGAATAACTGGTGCAGGGTGAACATGAACAAAGTGTTCTATTCATATTCACTGAATATGAAAACAATCTGTCGAAATCAAGGTCTGCAGCATTCTAATTCTAACTGGCATATAAGACCTAATCACAGAGGGCGGGGGAATTGGTGCGAGGATATTTACCCTTAAAAAGTGTATGGATCTCCGAGGACGCTGAAGGTGGCGAGGGCCAAGAGGGCGCAGAGGGCGCCGGTGTCTGAGGGCATTTATAGTGCCTTTAGCGCGGCGAAGGACAATGCCCAGTCTATCGAATTTGTCTGTTCATTGCCCGAGTGAATACAATATGTTAGGCTACCAGGCAACCCGTTTGACATTACAGTTTGGCGGATTGCGTCATTCTCTTGCTTGCGTCTGATGGGACAGGGCTCGGTGAATACTGTAGTGAAAGATTACGAACGTTATACCTTCAACATTGTAATGGCAATCAATCGTAGGCATTCTAATGAAATTTTAAGTGGACTATTCGTCATTAAGGGTAGCGAAGGGGTGCCAACGTGAATACTTAGTACACAGAACCACCCACGTTACGTACAACGCTAAAATTTACAAGGTTTGATCGGGTAATATGATTCAATGTACAACACTTTTATCGCAATTGAACTATTACATTTATTAAAATAACTTCATAAAATTGTTCCATTATTAAGACGATTAGTTGGAGGAAGTCGAACAAATACCCGATTTTCTGTTTTTCTTGAAATAATTTAGTTTCAAAACCTGAAGTATGTTTCCAAATTATTGCATATTGCAACTCCAAGACGTAGCTTAACAATTTAAAATACAGCGCAACCTCGAGTTAGTTAGTCCTTTTCCAGGTATCGTCAAGTTGTTTGAAATACTATCGGGCACCATAGAATGGTTGTGGCTTACAGAGCTTGGGAAGTCCGTCCCAGTTTGAGTTTTAACTGAAGAATTCCAAGAGGAAACAAGAACAAGAATTTTGGACAGAATAACACCAATAAAGTTTCTTAAATAAAGGGAAACCTGAATAAGTTCTTCATTAAAGAAGTTTTCTCGTAAACTGTGAATGAAATACATAACAAATTCATACAGACAGTATGATACCAGCAAAAAGGATATTGTTATCTGGAATTTGTAGAAAACATCGTGTCTACCTGTAGATGTGCTAGTAAAATGTGATGTGCCATGCTAGTAAAATGTGATGATATTTCCATTTCTAATGACGATAATATCATAAACCCCGCTCCACTTGCTACTAAATAATTTTAAAGGAAAAATAAACTTCCCTTTGAATATTTGCTTCTTCGAGTTAAATTCTTCTCTGAAAGCTTCTTTTCAAAATTACACACTATGTCATTCAAGACTTACTCTTATACTTTGACTATTTAAAACCAGAGATGAGGAAAATGAATTGTGCGGTTACATCTGAAAATGAATGGGCTCTCTTTCATAACTCCAAGAAATGAATGTAAATCGTATCAATATCTTGTGAAAATGGGACCGCACGATCTCTAAGTCTCTTACCACTAAAACTACCGAGCATCAGAATCACCTACAACGTCAACAGGCCGTCATTATGTCCCAAGCATTTATCGTGCAATTTTAGGAATTTAAATGGGCGAATGATGTAAACTTTTAATATTTTATAAATTATATAAACTTTGAACATATTTCACACATTACACTAATAGCAATAACAGATTGTTTACAATAATTAAAATTTAAAATAAACTCAAAAAATGGATAAAAACGCTTTTATATGTTTTGACGGCATCTAATGTAATGGCCACACACGTGTCACATTTCATACACTTGTTTAGGCATCTACATCTGCCTCAGTTTTTTATCATTCCTACTTCAACCTATCTTGGCTTGTTCTCATACTGATTTTTTAATTGATTGATTCAGGGCGCGTCATCTAGCTAAAGTAATTATTCCCGTAAGTGTGGTGCATGTTTTTTATTGATGGAGGCAGCGGTGGTCTTTCTCGCTGGATGGTGAAATCTGGCGTCCACCTACCGTCGGCAAGCGGGCTTTTCCCCAACCAGTTATCTCCCACCAAATGGGCACCACCGCCGCTGGAACAAGCCCCATGCTCCCGACTGATCTCTCTGCATGTGTGGTGTAGTGCATGTAAGTGTGTGTGTAAGGAGTGAGAATTGGACAAGGAATGGGAAGGAAATAACGCGTGCTGTCCGTGGCCCATTTGGTAGGGAACTGCTCCGGTATTTACCGGGTATAGATAGAAAAAAACACGGAAAACTACAGATCAGACCATCCGGCCGTTAGAATTATCCTCTAGACAGAATTCAACCTAGCTCTCTAGCTGGTGTCGAAAATCCTGCCACAACGGGATTGCAACTGAGAACCTCCGTGTCTAAGGCACTGCAGAAACATCAATCGATGATCTGAGACGCCTCTCCCATTTATTATTACATCCTTCATCCATTATCTCGTATTCAAATGCAAAATTACTTGTATTTAGACATTCAAAATATTTTTCTAAGCATCGATTATTATTTCATCAACAACCCAAGGATTTATTGCTTCTAAAACAAATAGGTTTGGAAATAACTGAGTTGGCCATGTTTTACAATCGTTTTACGTCATGTAATAATATCATCTGAGTAAGAATATTTACACTATTGATCGAAATACAGCTAATGTAGATCACCTGGCCCGGCGGATAATAACGTATGGTTACATTATCTTAGAATTATAACTTTTTTTAGTGTGAATGTTATACCTGCAGATCGTCATTTTCTCTGAAAAAGCAATATTAACTTTCCGAATCACCACAGCGTATATAACTAAATTACCAGAAAAAATTGATCATTTCGAGAACTATCACCGTTCTAAAGTGTGGTATATTGCATTTAAACGCGATAAATAAAATGTCAGTTTCATTCAATGATAATGGAAGCTGCAAGAAATGAAACTTCGCGAATGGTCCTCTTTCATCTATTGCATTGTATCGTAGGAAAAAAAACAACGATAAAACTTTATTTCACTGGCTTCGAATATAGCCACTTCAAATAAGTCAAACGTGGTAGGAAAAGGCTTCAAAGACAACATCCGTGATATCTCGGAAGTCAATACGTTATTTGAAGCCAGGCCGACAGAACGAATCTGACCTCTGCAGTTACGCAAGCCGTCAATTTAAGGAATATTGGGTGTTTGAAGTAGAGTATACTATAAAACAACTTAGTTTTATGATAGTTTTTGAACATTTTACCTCTCCAGCATTCATTATTTGTCACAAGATATCAGTGCCCTACTCTTCACTTTTCTAAAAACAAC
The DNA here is from genome assembly GCA_017312745.1 of Gryllus bimaculatus. Lineage (NCBI taxonomy): Eukaryota > Metazoa > Arthropoda > Insecta > Orthoptera > Gryllidae > Gryllus > Gryllus bimaculatus. The sequence goes on along the minus strand of BOPP01000162.1, from coordinate 1,549,121 downwards.
AATATTTGAATACGACCTAGTCATCAAAATAAAGGCATCTGGCGTTCTAGTATCAATAGCTTTTGAGTAAAGTTGTAAGATGAACACTGTAAAACGAATTAAATAAAATATAGGCAGAAAACAATAAAAAATACATGCATCAGAAAATATTCTTTTTAAAATAGCAGAAGGTATCAAAGGCACAGGAAGAGATATAGAAAGGGAGCGAATGATAAATGATAACGTTACATTTTCTTACAGCCTGCAGCGCTAAATCATGTCAGTTTTATATTCTCGGAGCCGAATACATCACGAATACTAGTAATAAGCATAAGGAATCAGAGAAAACTTCTCAAGAACATGGCAATAAAGAATTAAGGAAATTTATGTAGGCCACGCTTTTCACAGCCATTCACATATTTTGCAGAAGAAACGCAGATGAAAAGTCCAGAAGACCCGGCCGCCTTTGGGAGCGCGCGCATTCATCGTCCCGCGCAGAAAAAATCACTTTAACGGCGTCCTCGGGCGCGCGCCCGCTGCGCGCCACGCCCACCCCAGACGACCATCCCATCGCCCGCCCTTGCACCCTGCCTGCCTCGATTGCTCCGCACGAACTACCCGGCCGCACTGACCGTCTTGCGCGCTCCCTCCTCCAAAGGCCCCCACACCATCTTCCTCCCAACGCCCGCTCGTCCGACGGCCACCCGTTCCACGGCCTACCCGTCCCCACACCACCTTCCTTTCCCCGCCCCGCCTGGCCCCACACCCGCCTGCCCCACGCCAGCCCGTCCCCATGCCTACCCTTCCCACACCCACCCGTCCCACCCTTCCCGTCCCACGCCCACCCGTCCCACGTCCGTCCTCCCCACTCCCACTCGTCCCCGTGCCCAGCCGGACCCACACACCCCCCTTCCCATGCCCACCCGTCCCCACGCCCACCCGTCCCCACGCCCACCCGTCCCCGACGCCCACCCGTCCCCACGTCCGTCTTTCCCCACTCCCGCCCAGCCCCACCCTCGCCGGCCTCATGCCCGCACGTCTCCACCCTCGCCATCCTCACGCCCGCCCGTTCCCACGCCCGCCCGTTCTGAAGCGCGCTCGTTCCCACGCCCGCCATTCCCACGCCCGCCCGTTCCCACGCCCGCCGTTCCCACGCCCGCCCGTTCCCACGCCCGCACGCCCCCAAACCCGCACGTCTCAAATCAGCACGCCCACGATCACCGTTCCCACGTTTGCCCGTCTGCAGACCCGCATGCCCACACGCCTCCCACGGCCCTGCTCCCGCTCTTGTCAGACTCGCCTGCTCCATACGCAGTGCCTGTTTCCTCATGCCCACCCCCACGATCGCCCTGCACTCATGTCGACTCACCTTGCCTGCCACCCACGCCTACCTCTGACGTGCTTGCTTCCGCACTGCTTTGCCCATTCCATCAACCTGGCCAACTTCGCCCGCTCCCGACGACACAAAACGTTCCCGCACTTCCATTGCGATCAGCTTCCCGCCTCCAGTTCCTATGACAAGCACTAGAACAACTAAAACAATGTTCACGGTGGAAGATACTTGAAGACAACTTTTAAAGATCCTTCTAGATTTTACAGATATAATAAATGATTACAACTTTATATAAATGTAATCGGACTATCAGTGAAAGGTTAGCAGCATGGAATCGACGCAAAGATTCTGATGGGGCGGAAGAGGCGCAGGTGAATGTCTAGGGAGTTTTTTGAGAAAGCCGTCGGCAGTGGGATGGCAGACGCGGAGGCTGCGAGGGGAAACCGGCGAAAGAAGCGCGGGAGTCGTCGTTGTCGTAAAAGTCGGCGGGCGAGCGAGTTGGCGGAAGGCGGAAAGGTGGAGCGGGTAAGCAGGGGCGGGTGGGACGAGGGGCGGAGCAAGCGGGCATACGAGAGTTCAGCCTAAGGAAGGCGAGGAGGGCGTGCCGGGCAGAGCGGGAGGGGGGAGAAGTAGGCAGGTGAGCTGGGGGATGGGTGGGTGACTGCGCCTTTTCAGTTTAGGTGTTGGTAAGCGTGCTAGCGGTGGGTGGGGGGAGATGAGCAGTTGGTTGGATGAACGCGAGGGCGGAGATGTTGGTGGCAGTGGGTGGACTGGGTAGGTTTGTGCATATCGTCGCTGGGAGGGTGGATAGGGGGTCGGAGGAGGGGGCGGGGCCGCGCTACCTGTCGGATCGAGGCTATTAGGAGCCGCCCCCGAGCGCAGCGTATGTGCCCCGAGGAGGCGCGCGAGGGAGGCGTGCCTGGCGATACGAGGGCGGAAGAAGCGAAGGGGAGGGCGAGAGCTCAGAGAGGCGAACGTAAAAAGAGTATAACTTCGAAGCACCAGGTTTCAAATTCAAGTCGAAAGAAAATAGGCAGTGCTAAAGCAATGAAGGCTAGAATTAAGTAACCTCACAGTAAAGTGATTCCCCTACAGTTTCAAGGTAACAAACTAACCCAGTGTCATAGAAGTGGTGTAATTATTATTAGTAAATTAAAATTGGATGAATATGACAATAGTAATTGTGATAAACAACGGGGTATTATTTTAAATCTTTTTGAGGCTCCTAAACTAATATTTAAATCTACAATGTTTTTAAAAGAAATCAGGTGAAATACAAGATTTCGTCTACGCTCCGTAGAAAAGAATGAACAAACACATGGAGGAGAATCGAATCAATGGCGTCGCAACATCTACGTGAGGAAGGCACTTGAGCAACAGAGGTTTCGCGGGACGCGAGGCGCAGGCCGGGCGGAAACGGGCGGGAAACGGCATCGCGACGGCGAACGCCGCGCCACGCCGCGCCGCCCCGCGCGCTCCGCTAACAAGCTCCACACGCACAGGACGTGGAAGCCGACAGGTGCGGCGGCGGCGGCGGCGGCGGCAGTGGCGGCGGCGGCGGCAGTGGCGGAGGAGAGCGTCGTGGTGAAGGTCGCGAGGATCTTCGATGCGGTAAAGAAAGAGCCGTGATGTGAAACGACGGCGGGGACGACTGTGGACATGGCGTGTGGCATCAGCAGCACTGGCCAACGGCAATGATGGCGGCTATGGTGATAGCCAAGGAGTAGCAAGTCCGACAAGGGCGGGGTTGCTGTCGCTGGTGGCGGGGCAGAAGTGGAGGTTGTGGCGACGGCGGCGGTGACGGCGGCGTTGGCGGCTGTGGTGATAGTGGTGCTGAGGATGGCAGACTGGGAGTGGTGTGGTGGTGGTCGTGGTAGTGATGGAGGTTGTGGTGAAGGCAGATGCGGCGGCGGCGGCGATGGGGGTGGTGGCGACGGCGGTGATGGTAATGGAACTGGCGGTGGCGGTGAGGGTAAGAATGGCAAGGGTGGCATAATGCCGTAGGCGGCAACAGAGGCAGAAGGAAATAGAGGAGTCGACGGCGGGCAGTATCGCCAGGTATCGTTATGTGAGCAATGCTCTTAAAGAGAGTGCTGCTTAGGAAGGAATCCCACTTGAGTCTGGGAGACACGAACAAGAAGACGGTCTCTGGAAATAGTTAAGAAAATAAAAGAAGCGTACGATACTTTGAAGAAGAGTAATTGTGAAATGTAGCCGAGATCGGAAACTTGGTGAAATGACATATATTATTAATTATTAACTAATCATTATAATATATTAATAAATGGAGTTAAATTAACTCTAGTTTCTGAAAGAGTAATTAAATGAAGTATTCTCTAACTTTTAAGGCAGAAAACTAAGAAAAAACTCATCAGGGAAACGACATTATGAAGAGATTCTCTAATTTTACACTTTTAACAAAAATGTACAATATTTAGAAGGTTTTTAATATATTTTCTTAATAGCTGTTTTCAGGAGTTTTGCCAAGGGGTCAAGCTAAAGGTTAAGGATGTTGTTGAATTCGGAGAACATGACAACACAAAGTAGCTTATGAAAGGTGAGTAATGGATTCGGAATATTTTGTTCAGTTGCACAGGCAACATTACAATGTGGGCGAACAAGAATGCATGAACTCTAGAGAGAAAAATTCACTCTTGGAAATATTATCTGATGCAGGATTTGATGATTGGTAACCACCAATTAAAGTGAGCCTTTACATTTGCGAAAAGCTAAGGTAAAAACTACTAGAATTATAATACAAAATAAATTGTGTAATTCATGGAAACAGATATGCGTGAAAATAACACTTTTGAATAAAATAATCAAATATTCTTCTGAAACCTATATTGGGCACATTATTATATAGTCAATTACAATAATCCTAGTAAAAACTAATAACAATATACTTTCAATATATTTCAGACTTTATACAACTTACTTCCCCAACAAACTTTGATGTTCAAATACTTGATGTAACAAAAGACAGCACTAGTAATTATGGGTTTATTCAGTTCTCAGTAATCTCAGTTCATTATTTCCCAATTCATTTCTGTTCTGAGAATTCCTTTCAGCAAATTGAGTTCGTGAGTCACATGCTGCTGCCAGGAGATTTATTTGCGAGTTGACAACAACAGCAGACAAAAGAGCCTCTTCTATTGTGAACGCTGAGCCCCATTTACTTTGGAACCCACCATCACTGATCTTTCTCTACATAGTTTCAAATTCTCGTTTTTTCAATCATTACGTGGCACTTTTCTCTCTTGCGCTTCTCTGCCATTCGAAAACTTTACTTATCCCTGTGTACACGTGCAGAAGAAGAAAAAAACAGTGTTCATATGCACTCACGTATAATAGTAAGATTTTGGGTGACTTTCGGTAAAGAGAGAGTGAGAACGATTTTTTTTGTCAAGTGATATCAATGTTATGCTGGGGGGGGGAGTACCGGTGGGGGCAGTGAGGACGTGACGGCGGAGGTGACAATGAGGAAAGGGTGACGATGGCGGATCAGTTGATGGTGGTGGTGGCAGTGGCGATAGTGGCAGCGGAGCTAACAGAGTTGGTGGGGGTGATTACGATGGTGGTGGCAGGAGGGGGATTGGTGGGGGTGATTACGAGGGTGGTGCGCGTCTGGCAAACGCGCATAAAGCGCGAAACGGCGCGCGATCATCGTTCTGGAACGCGCCGGGGATCGAACTCGCGGATGGGGGAGGAAAGATTACGTGCTAGCCGTAGTTCATTTTTAGGGAACTGCTCCGGCATTTGCCTGGCAATGATCAGGGCAAGTGGCCGCTAGAATTCTCCTTAAGATAGCAGCTAAACACGACCTATCTTTACAGCCAGTGTCGAAAATCCTGCCACCGTCCCGACTCTAACCCTAGGATCTCCTGATCAGAGGCACTATAGTGACACGAGTTGATGCCATGAGCCACCTCAGTCGATTTCACTGGGATAAAATCTGCTGAATATTCATACGACATACTAATTGTAATTCAGGTTCAGACTGAACTGAAACTGCGAAAGTATCCAGATAATCACGTTCATATTCTTCTGTCTGCATCTCTAAAGTGTATCAGGTTTTCCAGTGAAGTGCAAATGTACAGATGACCTGTGTTTGTTACATTCATATATTTATGTCATGGGAGAAACACATTGTATATTTTGAAGTTTAATCCCCTCATCACTAAACGAAAAAATGTCCTTGAAATTATAAGATTCTAATAAGTATTACAAAAGGAAGTGGAAGATAGATGTATCAAATTTAATTTATAGCAACAGATGTCCGCGGACCAATGTGAGAGTTAAAATTATCTACAATACCAATAAAAATATTAAAATAACTGCAGTCGGTTACATTTGCAAAACGTACAGTGCAGCAGAAAATACCCACGACTGAATCTCGTTGTCATTTCATCCGCTTTCCTGAGAAAAAGCCCTAGCTGGTACTACTGTACCAACAGCGATGTAAGGGCACGAAGCAATTTCCGCCTCCACCGAACCACAACCCGAGCACTTTGATTCCAAACTTCCACAGCAGGTGTTCACTCCAAACCCGCGGGGAGATGGAAAGGTCGAAGATGGCGACGGAGGGGCGATGACGGAGGCCGCGAGGGGGGGGCGGGATTTCCGGGCGGTAATTAGAAATTAATTGAATTCGTTAGGGGCAGAAAGAAGGCGCACGGGTTAACGAAGTCCGGGGCCCGGCCGACTGCTTCCTCCGCCCACGCCGCCACTGCCGCTCCCACCGCCGGCGCGCCGGTAATGAAATAAAAGGACACACTTTAAACGGCAACGCCAGCGCCCTCTACAACTGCGATTGCGGTGACGTGCGCTTCCAGCACTTAGGCGGCGACTGAGAAACGGGAAGGCAAAGAAGACAACAGCAAAGTGGGAAAACAGAATAGGACTGTCTTAAAGGAATAATGCATGTTATTCTCTTATTGTTTTTAAAATTGTTATAATAAATATTATTTTTCATTTTTTTCAAATATCTAAAAGTTATATATTGCTATATTTAATACAATATTATCCTTAAGTTAAAGTATCTAGTAACTTTGACCCTATAAAGGGATTCGTTCATATTCCCAGTTCATTAGTTTACGTGCAATTCAACATATATAGATTAGTTTACTTGCATTTCAACATCTTGTCTGCTCAATCTAAAAATCGGGGAAAGAATCTAATACATTGCTTTGGTGTCCGTCAGATTGCGAACATATTTCAGGTCGAGTAATCATTTGATCCCGTTACTTGTATACTCATGTTGATGGGCAAATATTATTAGTAATACGCTCTGCAAATTACACCAATGCTAACCATTATTGTTGTTTCTGGCTCCATGTTTAAGTTTTTTTTTCTTTGTGTAGAAATATAAAGAAAATATTTTAACACAAAAATTAAGGAAAATATTTGAATTAAGAGTTAATTACATTGTTATAAATAATTAGTTAAGTTGTAAATAACATAGAACAGAACATCTTATAAATATCAAATTATTGAAAAATATTTGAAAGGAAACAAAGGCTATCTCGGAAAAAATGAAAATACTTCCCAACACAGCTAAGGAAATAATCAAAGATAAAGCAAATTGAAAAATAAGACAAATGTGAATGTAAAAAAAGAAATAAAGTATGAATTCACAAACAATATAACAGCAAATTCTTCCTGCACAATAGCAGCAGTTTGCAGCACCCCAAATCCTCAAAGAGCACAGAGTCCATACGTGAATGAATCCTACACAAGGAATGTTGGAGCGGGGAAATAATAAGAAAGGATCGACATAAAATGGACAGCAAAGACAAGAGCAAAAAAACCTTTGACAATGAAACATGCGAATATCAAAAGATTAATTTGCAGATATTAAAAATATAGAGTAGAACCTCTTTACTTCGAACACCACAAATCTAAAATTTTGGATAATCCGAAATAAATTTTGAATGGAATAAATAAAATAAATAAAATGCTTATTTGTAGGGTAAAGAAAAGATTTTACAATTACTGTAGAACAGAACAAAAAATTATTGAAAGACAAGTTGTCGACACGAAACTATTATTGCACTGGTAATTAGTGTGTAGAACAGGTTTATGTAGCAGTAATTTTCACTTTGAGGAACTAGCAAACTCGGTTATCTTCTTTTGTCGTAACTGAATATGCTTGTTGATGCAATGTGATGATGCGATTGCTACGCTACGCTACATCTCCCGCTATGTTGCATTACCTGGTAATCATATAGATGTATTTGTATATGTACGGTACATTTTTTCGGATAATCCGAACATTTCCCAATTCGAACGGACCACACCCCAATTAGTTCGGAACACCGGGATTCTACTGTAGATGTCCTGTTCGACAAAACATCATTGAAAATAAAATCAGCCCCAGAGATAAAGAAAACTAATTACAAAAAAGATTAAAAAATGCAAAAAGTAATAATTCAATAGAGATTAAATAACACAAATTACATTACGATATTTAAAATAAAATAAAAACTAAGAAAATAGGGAAAATGTTAATGTAAAAGAGAAATAAGGCATGGAAATTCTCAATTAGCTATCAAAATTGGTCCGTTTCAATGTAAATTTACTTAAGCGTACTTTCATTAAACATTAGTTTACCTCTGGAAGCCAGTGATTGTAACAAAATATTAACTCATTTGTGTGGCCAAGCACAATATGTTGGCAAAATAACCACATAAATGTATGCGAAAACCGGAAACGAGGCATCAGATTTTTACATATTCATCATAGGACTAGTCGAATGACCGGGTCAATCATTCTATAGAGACTGGTGGGAGGAGGTTCGAAATATCTTTCGAAAAGTGTTCTGTCTCTTACACATTCCAAAACACGTTTATATTCTGGTAATATAAATTCTTTTTTTTTCCAATTAATCTCCACCTGAAGGCATTATTAAAATTGCAAATTGAGGGGAGTTAAATTAAAATTCTTTCAATTTCGATCAATGTGAATTGAAATGGTTATTTGTTAAGTGTTATTAATGTTATTGCATATTTTGAAAGGACGCGTGCTCTTTCTTTTCAGAAAATTGAAAAATGTTCACGCCTATAGACATGTATCAACTGCTGTCGTTACACCGCTCCCACACATCGAAAAAGCGGAAGAGATGGGTCAGGGCATCAACTGATGTCACTGCAGTCTCTCTGACCGGGAGGTCCTACCTTCGAGTGCCGACGGTAGCAGGATTGTTGACACTGGCTTGTTAGCTAGGTCGAATTCAGTCACTGTCTGGAGGAGAATTCCAGCAGCCGGCTGAACTGATCAGTAGTTTTCCGTGCTATCTCCGATCAACACGAGGCGAATGCCGGAGCAGTACCCTAACAAACGGGCCACGGACCGCGCGCGATTTCATCTTCCTCTTTCTTGTCCTATCCTAATCCCCTTACACACACACACACAAGCACACGTACACTATCATGCACTTCACTACCACACATGCTGGGAGACCGGTCAGGAGCTTGGAGCTTATCCTGGCTGGGGCAATTCCCCGCTGATGGAAGATCTCTGGATAGGGAAAACCCCGCTAGACGACGGTAGACTTGTTATACAGCGGGGAAAGATCGCCACATCTCCAACAAATCATGCACTATTCTTACGGGAACAATTACCCTGTTTGTTGACGTGCCCGGAATCACTAAACAATCAATCACATCGAAAAGAGTTTTCTCTTGAGATGAGACGATATCAGTGGGACCGAGCCATAGTTTAGACGCTGTGTTGTTCACTGACGGCGGACGGACATTTTCTCGTAAACCAATTTTCGGTAAGGAGGACCCAAAGATTGTAGATTCTGTCTACACAACATTAGAGAAATATCTAATATTTACAACCGGTTTTATTTACGAAAAATCTCTATCTGCAGTATTAGGTATTTGCAATGTTAACACTGCAATTTGTTAATACACAGAATTTGCCGATAATGAGACCAGCACATTTTTTTAGAATTTTGCTACGTAGAGTAATTTGATATGAAAAACGTTAAGGACAAAATTATGGGCCGTTTTTGAAAAAGTATTTTTTTCTATTTCAAGCAAGATTACGCAAAAATCAATCACATTCTCGAAAAATTGTGTGAGACCACATTTCAAGATCTATCTTTGAACAACAGATTTGTTTAAGGCTATCTTTCTCTTCAATATTGTAGCTGTACGAAATAATTGTATTGTAGTTAGACACCAATATTTTCTCTTAAGGTGGTAATACGAAAAGTAATGAAAGGTATATAGCCGATATCACAAATAAGAAGCTTATTTGAGGATAAACCTTATCTATCTCCTAGGTTTATGAATTTTGTGTCAGTTGTTTGCTATATTACAGTATTATATTGTAGATATTATAATGATATATTATTGTTAGTTATATCAGTTGCTTGCATAATGAAGTTAATAACTATAATAAATCAAACGTTTGACAATATTTTTAACTGCACTAGAGAAAAATCTGGCACGCAAGAAGACATTCTTCCATTTACAGGCTGGCGTAAATATAAGGAGTTTTTATTTGCGTTTTCAAGAAAAAATGAAATTTAATATATTTTAGGTGCTACTACTAGTACTAGTGCGATGAATTTAATTTCGCAGCCACAATTACACTAAATTCCTAACGCTCGCTTTTATCCAGAACTTGAACTCATCCTTCCATCACCTACCTCGCAGATCATGTCTGCACTCAGCACTTCGTCCCTTCCTCGCCCGGCCATTGCGGCCCGCCTTCGCCCCTCAATCGCCCGGCTGTCGCCGGCGCCCGCGTCATCGCCCCGGACGCCGCCTCCGCTGCTAATGACGCCCAAGGGTCTCCCCCTCCCCTTCCCTCACCACGTCACAACCCCACCGTCCCGCCAGGCTCGGCCGCAAACTTACGCGCGGTCGCGAGTTCATATCGGATTAGCCGGGCCGGTAACGCGATCGCCGGGGGACAGCCCGGGCGCCCGTAACGAACCCGAGACCTCCCGTGCAACGGACCGCCTTCGCCCCCCCCCAGCTGGCTCTCCGTCATCGTCGCCTAACTTCCCGCCCTTTTGAGAAAATTGGGCGAAACTTGCCGCGCGGGAGAGAGGAGCAGAGCGGGGATGGAAACGGGGCGAGACGAGGCTTGTGGGAGAGGGGTGAGCGGGACTTGAGGTGGACCGCGAGAGGTGGGGCGGAGTGGGGCAGAGCGGGGCAGGCACCGCTAGAGAAGGAGCGCGGGGCGGAGGAGGGCGGGCAGTGAACGTGGATCGGGGTGGGGCGGAGTGAGGAGGTATGTGGGTTGACGAAGCGGGGGAGGGAGAGTGGCCTGGAGGGTGTGACGTGGCGAGCGGCAAAACTGGGGGGGACGAGCGGAGCGGAGCGGGATGGAGCAGGAAGGGCACGAGCGGCGTTTTGCCGAATTGGTAATGCAATGAAAGCGGAGGAAGGACGCCTCCGCGCCAATCTCGGCAGAGGGACTCCTGGCGAAAGTGTTTGGACGTCCGTTGGCACAAAAACGACGCAGGGTGGAGCGACTACGATTTGAAAATAGTCTCAGGTAATAAGCATTTTCAAAAATGCGACTGCGTATCAAACACCAGAATGGTTATTTGATAAAAATGCGCTTCGTGTTATATAAAATATTATTATTATTATTATTATTATTATTGTTATTGCAATTATTATTATTATGAGTAATTATTAAAAGAAACAATTGAAGACAATATTTCAAAATAATGTATTTATTCTTGTTGGATAATACAATATTTTTCCAGGGGTTGGAGAAACTACGGTAACAATTACAGCTTACGAGGGAAAACATACAGAAATAACCTGAGAACTATAACACATAGTAAGTTGCATTATTATAAATTGAATTAGTGGGAGATGGCTGTACATTCCAAAGTAATATTTTTTTTATAATTTATGTATATTATAATTGAAAAGAAACAAACTACAGTTACTCTTTTCTTGTGTCTCCCTGAAAATACAATCTGCGGAGCGGTGAAGGGAGACTGTAGAGACACGGCGGACGAAAGGAACAGACGAAGGGAAACGGACGAAGAGGGACATGCGAAGGGGGACGGACGAAACGGGGCGGGCGAANNNCGGGGCGGGCGAAGCACGGGGCAGAAGAAGTGGGGCGGGGAGTACGAGTCGTGGAGAGAAGATTGTGGTGGGCTAGTCAACGTGGGGGATAAAACAAGCTATTAAGGAAAGGAGTTTCAAGCAAGTTGATATAAAAAGGATGGTTGTGGCAGGAGGTTGACTCAAAAGTGCGGTGCACGTTGAAATTGGTTCACAAAGATAGAAAGATCTGATGAAGAGAAATATTTGTGCCGAAGAAGAAAGAAGTATCACATTCGAGAGTCGGGTGGGCAGAAAAGTGTGGTAAACAAGAAGACCGGAACAGGAAGAGTTTTACAGGAGGAGAGATACCGAAGAACGAAGAGCCAGGAGAGGGCGTGGCAAGCGGAGGACGGAATGAAGGAGGAGGGAGTGATCGAAGTGTAAACTAACATAGTAGGGCCAATGGCGAGTTCGGGCGCAGGCAGGGAAACCGTTTGTGAGCGGTGAAGGGAGGATTGCTTGCAGACGCTGGTCAGACGCAGGCTGGGGCAATCTCGGCTGGGCCGACGTAGCCGCTTCCCAGTGGTCGTTACCAAGTGTCGTCGGCCGACTTCCCGCCTCTACCCGCGCCCCTGCCACATCGCATCCCCCAGACGTAATCCGTCCCCGCAATATGTCCCACGCAAACAGCGCTTAATTCTCTTTTCCTGGATCTCAGACGACGAATGATTGTGCTCCGTCTTCTTTAAAAGAAATCCATTCAATTTTAAGAAAATTTGATAGAAAGTTGTCGTGTTATGGCTTCTACCACTGGTTGGCAATGCGGCGCGGTGTGATGGTTGAACATCCTTCCTAGCTGGTTAAGGAAATGGAGAATTGAAGATGAAGTTTGGACATTCTTTGAGAAGCTTCATTTGACTAAATAAATAATAACCAGAATGGCTAAATACGTATTTCTAGTAAAGAGATGATGCATTTTTTTTCTAGTTCTATTTCAAACCGATAATTGTTTCATTATTTGCAGATGAATTATTTTAAACTGACACAAGAGTCAGAGAGAAACTGATACAAATACTTATCATAGAATCATAGTATGTAACTCTTATTTATTTTGTGACATTTCTTAGTTTTTAGTGTTCACATCAAACACAAGTATACAAATAATTTTTATTTTTTACTGATACGTTATACCTTATTGTCTTTTGTCTTACTGCAAGACAATCGACCACAATGTCAGTAATCCTCTCTATTGTATGTCTCATTCTATTGAAATCAATAGAACGAGACGCACCGCTGGATTTTATCTATTTTTAGAATCCTCAACTATATTTAGACGATGCTCGATAAATGCTAGATTTCAAATGTGCACAATTTTAATTGTCTTCATAAGCCGATTACAATGGCTTTTTACGAAATAAAATATTTAAGCTTTTGTGGCTCGAAATGAAATATCAATGTGTATAATATACCTTGCCTAGTAGTGCACTCACCGGGGTGGGGTGTGGGTGGGGGGTGGGGGCTGAGGCTTCAGCTCATACAGCCTCAGTATCGAATGATACATATTAAAACAAATACCATTTATTAATTGTCTATATTAACGGAAGTCATTCAATATATAAATTGTTTGCTATAAGCATTAACTCTAAAATCAAGTTGGCTTTTTAACTCCTTTCCAATAATTTACACATTAATACAACCAGCTTACATGTTTTATAATTTCTCAAAAAAGACAAATAATATATGTTTAATTATAGAACCACTAATATGCCCATCTACTATCTTTCAGTTCCAGCTTAAATGACGGTTTTTATAAAGAACCATCAGTTTGTCCGGAGATCGTATGTCTGAGCGTCTTTCAGAAAACGATATCCAGGGAAAATTAGTGAAGATTATTATTATTTTATTTATTTAATTGGTAATTTTACAAACAAATTAGCTTACTTGTGTGCAAGGCCGAAGGCCTTTAAGCCATTACCAATACCTACATCCTTTCGCGTTCTAATCTTTCGGAATTCTGGTATTCACCCTAAATGGTCTCCTCCATGCATAAGCCGCGGAAAAGAGACCATTAAGGTTACGGCTAGGAAAAAACCTCTGAAGGGGAAAAAACCTGCTGTCCTGTACAGTACGAAAAGATTATTAATATCATACAGATGATTATATCTAGAAGAGGTTTTGATGACGACAATCACTGAATATTTTGAGTAGACATGAGAGCAAAACATAATTAGTCACCACAGACGCCGTGGACATTTCGTCATTTTCAACTTCTGACTCCTACTATAAGAAATTAATCTGGAATCCATTGTTATGTCCGCCAATGCGAGATCTCTCATAAGATGGTCTCTTACTACATAGTAAAATTCCTTATTATTTATTAATCTGAGTGATAAGAGCCCATATTGTGTCTGTTAAGGATTTCTTAAGCCCTGTCACTTTAAGAGGTTCTACCTATTTCATAAACATTCTTGTCAACAAAAACCAGGCATTTACAAGAATTTATTTCCATCAATCTGAAAAGATTCGTATTTAGATTGACAGTATGAAGCACAAGACGGCAAAAGTTCTGGCAAACGCCAGCGAGGCCACTTGAAGGGAAAATCGAGCCGCCTCTGCGGGAGCCCCTTCCGCACGCGCTGCGCCGTAAACGATGCCTGGGCCGCCGGCTCTTAATCGTTTAATACCAACGCGATTATCTCGGCAGCCGCCCGGCCCAACTGCAATCTCGCCCGACAACAGATGCGCGATACGCCGGCCACGCGCATGGCGAGAATGACAAAGCGGGTCAGGAGACAGGTACACACAATGAGGCGAACTAGCACCAGGCAGGTGATCAAAGAAGGGTAAGAAATGTGGGTGAATGAGGTTTCACATGAGCGGTTTCGGTGAGCGAGGTTTTCGGACGAGCGAGTTTTGGATCGAGCAGAGGTATCTGGACGAGCCAGTTTCGGACGACGAGGTCGGACGAGCGAGGTATCGGATGAGCAGGTATGCGATGAGCGAGTGTATCGGATGAAGCGTAGGTAATGAGCGAGGTTTCGATGAGCGAGGTTTCGATGACGAGTTTCGGATGAGCTGGTTTTCGATGAGTGAAGGTTTCGGATGAGCGAGGTTTCGGAATGAGCGAGGTTTCGATGAGCGAGGTTGTGGCGGAGGTTTTCGGATGAGCGGGAGGTTTCGGGAGATGAGCGAGGTTTCGGATGAGCGAGGTTTCGGATGAGCGAGGCGTTTCGATGAGCGAGAGTTTCGGGATGGAGCGAGGTTTCGGTGCATGAGCGGGTTTCGGATGAGCGAGGTTTCGGATGAGCGAGTTTCGGATGAGCGAGGTTTCGGATGGAGCGAGGTTTCGGATGAGCGAAGTTTCGGATGAGGGCGAAGGTTCGGATGAGCGAGGTTTTCGGATGAGCGGTTCGGATGAGGAGGTTTCGGATGAGAGAGGTTTTCGGATGAGCGAGGTTTCGGATGAGCGAGGTTTCGGAGAGGGGTTCGGATGAGCGATCGTAGAGTTTCGGGATGAGCGAGGTTTCGGATGAGCGAGGTTTTCGGAGAGCGAGGTTCGGATGGCGAGGTTTCGGATGAGCGAGGTTTCGGATGAGCGAGGTTTTCGATGAGCGAAGTTTCGGATGAGCGAAGTTTCGGATGAGCGAGGTTTCGGATGAGCGAGTTTGATGAGCGAGGTTTCGGATGAGCGAGGTTCGGATGAGCGAGGTTTCGGATGAGCGAGGTTTCGGATGAGCGAAGTTTCGGATGAGCGAAGTTTCGGAGAGCGAGGTTTCGGATGAGCGAGGTTTCGGATGAGCGAGGTTTCGATGAGCGAGGTTTCGGATGAGCGAGGTTTGTCGGGATGAGCGAGTTTCGGATGAGCGAGGTTTCGGATGAGCGAGGTTTCGGATGAGCGATGGAGGTGGTTTCGGATGAGCGAGGTTTCGGCATGGCGGGTCTGATCGGTATGAAGCGAGGTTTCGGATGAGCCGAGTTTCGGATGAGCGAGGTTTCGGCATGAGCGAGTTTCGGATGAGCGAGTTTCTGGATGGCGAGTTTTCGGATGAGCGAAGGTTTCGGAATGAGCGAGGTTTCGGGATGAGGCGAGGTTTCGGATGAGGCGAGGTTTCGGATGGACAGAGTATTTTGGGAGAGCAAACACGCGGGGTGAGGGAGTGTGCGCATGGGAGAGGATGAGGTCAATGAGTGAAGACGTGGGTGAGCAAAGAAGCAAGTGAGCAATTGACCTAGACCGTGAGAGAACGAAGAAGTAGGTGAACTGTGTGAGACAGGAAGTGAGTGAGAGAGGAGGCGGGGCTGAGTAAAATCGCGGGTGAATACGAGCGCGAGCGAAGACGTCGGTGGGTGAGGACGTGGAGAAACGGAAAGGAAGTGAGTTGAGCAACGATGCGGATGAGCTAGGTCGTGAGAGAGCAGGATGTGAATGAGCGAGGACGTGAAGGAGTGAGGAAGTGAGTGAGCAACTGAGCTAGGAAGTGAGAAAACGAAGAGGCAGGTGAACGGAGACGCTGGTGAGTTAGGAAGTGAGTGAGCGAGAAAGGAGGCCTGAGAGAGGATATCGGTGAGTGAGGACGTGGGTGAGTAAGGATGCGGGATCGTGAGGATGTAAGTGAGGAAAAGCGCGCGTAAGTATTTTGCAATACTATCGCACGAAGGCGGGCGGGAGTACAACGCATGGGCCTCAGTGGAGTATCGCAAACGCCAGCATATTCTCGGGTTCTAGAATGAGCATTTCTGTTGCACTCACTCGTTTTGCATTAATATTCCATCCGGTGTCGCTGTAAAAGTAAGCCACATTACGTAATGAAATAGTGAATAATAGTGCGGAGCAAATTTCCCTTAGGAGCTCTATGTTTTCAAAACAATGCACACTCCCTTAACTTTACGGATTAAAGTGATATTTATCTGCGACTAGAATGGTATATATTGAAACAAGCTTTATAAGCGTGACCTTATAATGCGTTTCGAGCATACATTGAGTCCATTATGTAATCTCTTTATTAACGAACGAGACGTTTAAGTGATGCAGATGTGCATACATGAATATGTCGTATGTAGGGTGTATTTACCGCAAAAGTTTGCAATGTTGTTAGAGTGTAGTAGTTCCCTATAACTGGCTGTTTTACATATCTTTCAGTATAAAAATGGGTGTGTATTCCACATACCAGCGATCCGCGAACTATTAAGTTGGGGGCATTATTAGCAGTTTCATTATTAAAAGCATGACAAATAGTGGTTTTGAGAATTAAAAACATGCATGATGATGTGTACCATGAGAAAAGGGTTTTAAAGAAGCGTCCAGGAGGAAGAGCTTTCAATAGAAAAATAAATCTTAATTTAAAAGAGCATACTACAAATATTTTCTCGCTTAAAAAAAATATTTCGTTGTAGTTTAGCTATCACTTCGAGCTAATTTGCACGCTGCTCCGGTTGTTTGGAAACAATAATTGCAAAGGTTTCATTAGTAGTATTTTGTCATCAATATTTCAATTATTTTAAAGTACTACTTTCAACTACTTGTATCTGAAATAAAATCATGTCTGAAATATCTTCAAAGGTAATCTTTCTAAAACTAAAGCACATTTCTTACTCCAAACCAACAACAATTTTTGTACTCCTGAATCCTAAAAAATACGCCACGTGGGAAGGGTTCAAAAAGACAAACGAAACAAACGAACGTCAATCCGCTCCATCAGAGGCAACGCGTCGCTTGGCTTGGGCGCCAAAACGTTCCACGAGAGGGACGTTGCGCCGGCAGGCATTTGTCACCGAACAAAGAACGAGAGGCGAAAAAACGACGCGATAGCCGATGGCGACCTATCGAAAAGTCTGCTGATGTTCGAAGAGGGAATGTTTTAATCGTCGGAATCAGAGCTTGATGTGTCGGAATCAGAGATGCGTGGTTCGATTGCCGTGGGTGTTCATAAAATTTGTCATTCTCTATTAATGTTTTGGAGATAATAGGGGTTATTATCATGCTCGCATGGAAGTGTTCTTTCAATATCGTAATACGCAATGCAATGCATAATACACTCTCGAAGTATGGCTAGATAGGGTCATAAATGCAGGTTTGAAAACAAACCTATTGCCACCGTAAGTAACTTACTACATTATTCAAGAAGCTATGAAATCACAACAAAATACGTAATTTATTTTTAAATACTCGTTTAAATCTTGTATGTATCATGATTGGGCCATATCTGCCCACACGTTTTACCTAGTCTTAGATTTTTAATATCATATATTTTTGTTGCAAAAATATTTTGTAATTTGCAAAGAGCGTATTAAAATTGATATAAAAGAACGTCAATAGAGACTAATCTTGTTTTGAATTATTTAATACCGGATAAATTAGAGTGGAAGCAATTCGAAGTCTAAACCAACTGCCGATTTCCCGAGCATTAAGTTGCTAAACGGCAGGTGACGGAGCCGAAAAGAGTCCACACAGAACCGCTTGTTTGTTGACACTCCGCCCAAGCGACAAAAAGGTGCCGCCGCGCCGCGCCCTCCCCTCCCCTTCCCCCACTCAATCAGCGCGCCATCATAAAGCCGGCGGCCCGCGCCACGCGCCAGCACGCGCGCCCCGGCGACGCATCCGTCACGCGCGGGGCGAGGGGGCACGGTTGGTGGACAGGCGCCCCCGGGGCGGGGGCGGGGGCTGGCCCGGGCCGGGCGCCGGGGGGACGGAGGCTGCTGCCTCCGCAAACAGACGCCAGCAAACACGCGCCGCACGTCACACCTGCCCGCGTCCCCCGCCCTCGCCCCACGCGCCCGGGGGCGGGAGATGGAGGGGAAGGAGGAAAGAAGGAGGAGGAAGGAAGAGGACGAGGAGGAAGTGCTGAAAATGAAATAGAGGAATGAAGATGAATTGGGAGAGATGTAGTAGGTCGAGACGGAGGTAAAGGAGGCGAAGGAATTGGAGTCGGTAGAATTCGGAAGGGAAAGAAGAAGAGGGAGATGGGAGGAAGTGGAGGTGTAGGAAGTATAGTAAGTGGTGTCAGAGTAATGTGGTAGAGGTGAAAGAGGTAGTGACGGGTCTAGATGGAGAAAAAAAACAAAGGAACTGGGATTGGTATAATTTGGAGTGGGAAGGAGGGAAGGGGGAGTGAGGCAGGAAGTGGAGGGCGTTTCGAGGAGGAGAATAAAGTACAGGAAGTGTATACAGAGGAATAAAGACTAAGTGAAAGAGATGGGAGAGGTCGAAATAGAGGAAATGCTTTATTATAATGCTATTTGTTCTAACTCATTACTAAGAGAAACCAGACTCTAAAAAATGTATATTACTGAAGTTATATAAGCACCAAATTTCAATTAAAAATATCTACAATGTTTTGCACTGAAACAGACACATTGCAGTTTAGAGAGTGTTCGTTGGAGAAGAGTTCTGTTAGGCACCGCGAGAAGAGCCGCAACCTGATTACGCCGGACACGCGACAATGTGAATGACCACGAATACAAACGGAGAGGGCGCCCCCGGCGGAGAGAACGAAAGCACAGACGTCGTGTCGGCGCCTCCAGCAGTGACAGCTGAACGCGCGCCAGCCGAGCCCGCCGACGTCACTTCAGACGATGATGCCAAGTGGACTCATGGATTTCCCTCCAGACAACACTGCCAAAACCTTTTACTTTTGCTTACCCCATTCAAATAATTTGTTTTTATCGATTGATTCATGATTCCAGGCTCGGCAACTGCTAAGGCCACTAGTTCCGTGATTGTGGTGGAAATGTTTTTTATCACGGGAGGTGCCGGTGATCTCCCCTCATCAGAATGACGAGAGTACTGAGTCGGCCGCTAGAATTCTCCTCCAGACAGTGGCTAAAGACTGTCTAGCTTTTTAGCAAGTGCCACTGTTGGGACTCAAACCCTAGGATTACCCGATCAGACGCACTGCATTAGCAACAACTGATGCCCCGACCCAAATAAGCCGGTAATTCGTAATAAATATTATTCCAATATTATGTTTATTCTTTGCTAATTTTTAAGTAGTTTCTAAGATTGTGAAATAAACTTAACAAAATAGTTGTTCTAAAAGAGAAAAGAAAGGATTCCATAATCGTATTCGCTGTCAGCATTCGATCGTTTAATCAACTGCCCTATTCTTACGAGTGACTAATAAATTAAAAATCTGAATAAAGCACCAACTTCAAAAAACTCACCAAAATTCTACCCACATTTACCATAAATAGAGATTGAAAACAAATTTAGCGCTACAGTTCTAAATCTGGCAGCAGTCATGTGCAGTAGATGTCAATGGCACCGACCGAACAAGGTCGCGCTCGGCACCAGTTCATCCATAAATAAATTTACGCAAAATTATATAAATATTTCCCCTTACACATCCTGTTTTGACAATGTTACCGCGGGCTCGTTATTTTCATTAGAATTTTTTTCTCTCTTCCCTCTACCCCACCCTGTTACCCACGCATCAGTCGGTCTTGTTGTTTTTTCGGCGGGCTATTTATCCAGTGCTGGCGAGTGCGTTTTAAAAATTTAGCCGGCCCACGCAATTAATAGTATTCATGGCAGCCGCGTGGCGGCGCGCGTGGCGGCGGGGCGGTGGCTACGGCGAAGGACTGTGCCGTGGGCGGAGGATGTCGGGTGGGCGCGAAGCTCTGTATACAAAACGCATTAAAAGCCGTGTTTGCGTTGAAACCCGCGCAAAAAGGCCGGGGTCGGGGAGGTGGTCGGGGAGGTCGAGGGGACGCGTCGCGCCGTTTTGCTCGCACTCAAGTTGCTCCCTCGCCCTGCGACCGTCTCTGCTGCTCTCTCCACTTACCCCCCCCCCCTCGGTCTCGATTATGCCGGCTCCACCGCGGTCGAATTATTTCTCGGTCTCTCCTTCTTTTTGCATCCAGCCACCTCCTGGGCCACATATCGCACTTCTTGATGTGTTCAGTATTATATCAAGTCACAATGTATAGATACTTATGTTCCGTGTCACCCACTCCATTCTTCTATCTTCCCTTCTTTCTACTCCCTCTTTATTCTTCCCTTCTGTTCTTTTTCTTTCTTTTCCTATCGCCAACCACCTCCGCAAGTCTCATCGAACTTCTCTTAGTTCCTTCTCTTCCCTTCTCCATCCTCTCACATGTTCACATGAAAACATTTCTGGCGTTCTCGGTCCTCACCTCAGCGTTTTTAATATCATTTATTCTTCAGGTTTTCACCTTCTCTGCTCTTTCATCTACGTGGCACTTCATCTTCTCATCTCCACTTCACTATTATCCGCTTCTTTCATTTTTGTGAATCGTTAGCTGTTCTTTTCATTTGTCTCCTTGTTATTTGTCATCTCGTCGCCTTAGCAATCGAAGTTGTAAGCTGTCGCTTAATGTCTTCGTCTCCTCACCCGCGCCAAATGCCACACCTTGTAACTTGCAG
The DNA here is from genome assembly GCA_017312745.1 of Gryllus bimaculatus. Lineage (NCBI taxonomy): Eukaryota > Metazoa > Arthropoda > Insecta > Orthoptera > Gryllidae > Gryllus > Gryllus bimaculatus. Next base: position 1,528,396 of record BOPP01000162.1, on the reverse strand, counting down.
AAACGTGTTTGCTAGCAGCGTTGGCAATACGTCCTCTGCACTCCGTCATTATTATCGCCGTTCTCTCTCCAGAGCATTCTATCACAACCGCCTTTCCCTTCGACACCCCGTAATTGCTTTGCGCGAACCGTCTCCATGCAATCGTTAGCCCATTTCCACCTCCAATTCGCCTTCACCACTCCCGTCACATTCTCTGCCACCGCCTTTTCCACTACCTCCGCCCACACAACATCCTCCCCCGCCACCGCCGCCTCCGCCTCCACC
>BOPP01000162.1:1514702-1528107 GCA_017312745.1 Gryllus bimaculatus | reverse complement strand
GGTGGTGGGGAGGTTTGGGTGGTGTGCGGCCTAGGGGTTGGGGAAGAGGGCGGGTTGGGCTCGTGGTGAGTGTGAAGTGGTTCGATGTGGATTTCGGCTAGGGTGGATGGCGCATTCCTGCTGTAACATAAGCCGATTGGCAGCCTGGTTCTCCTGCTAGTCGAGTCGGTCGCAGTGTCATCAATTCCAGTCTTCCAAGTCACATCAGTATAGTGAATGGCAGTTACTCAGGCTGAAGTCGCAGCACCGGCCAGTCCACAGTTACAGTCCAAGTTCCACAGTCCAAGTTCCACAGTCCCACATGTCCACAGTTTCTCACTCATACTACTGCCTGTTGCGTTTGCGACAACCTTGTCTCCTGACGTCGTCAACCATGCGCTTCCAGCATATCTACGCCATGTTATTTCTTCGGGTTGCGCGGAGTGTTCTCGTTGACTGTCGCTGCCGAAGGCACGGAGATTCTGCATGTCGCGTCAGCGCTCTTTCTGCGCTTATCCAGGTCTTCGATATCTCTGGAGTCATAATGCGTACCAAAAGTTGGTTGGCTTGGAACCATCGAAAATAGAAATGTTCGTCCGCAAGTATAGAAGCATTTTCAAGTAACATATTAGGTTATAAAAATGTGTTGTACTTTGATAAGAATTATATTATTGGTATATAGATTTTGGAATTCGAACAATTAAAGTAATGTTTTATTTTAGGAATTATAATTTTTTTATATTGACGTAAATGGAAAAATTTTCAGTAATATATTGATATTCATTGAGATAGTGTCGAATTCCCGGGAATACAAGAAATGGAGAGGATTTATATTTTAAATTAGTGACATGGGTGAATTTGTCATAATATTATTTTTGTGTGAGAAATGGTAACTTTTACAGTTTGAGACAGTGAACATATTTTTTATAAGAAATAGAACAATAATTAATTGAGGAAGAGTAAACTTCGTAATTACAAATTTCTGTCAAAGAGGGAATAAAGGGAGAGACACAAGGGGAAGCGGGGGTTGGCCAGTGGAACCGCGAAGCTCGTGGTACAAGCAGGAGCCATAATTTTAATGAAAACATTAAGCGGTGCATGAACGAGTCGCGAGTCGATTGTCGTGTAATGGCGGTGTAGCGAATTAAATTAGGAGTCCTGCGGGGACCGGAGTAGGGGGTGTCGGGTGGGCGAGGGTGAGAGAGAAGCAGTGGGGTGGGGTGGCGGCGGTGGTGAGGGGAGACCGTGACGTGAGAGAGAGAGAGAGATTGGGGTGGTGGTGGGGGGTGGTTGCGGAGGGGGGAGGGGGGGAGGCGGAGGGGGGAGGCCGGTGGCGTGGGGTGGGTGGTGGGAGTGGGGTGGAGTGGGGTGGAGTGGGTGGAGTGTGGGTGGCAGTGGCGGTGGTGGTGGGGTGCGTGGGGTGGGGAAGTGGCGGAGCGGAGGCGGTGTGTGGAGGCGTTGTGAGGGAGTTGTGGAGGCGGGTTGTGGCGGCGGTTGTGGAGGGCGGTTGTGGAGGGCGGAGGCCGGGTAGGCGGAGGCGGAGGTGGGGGGAGGGGAGGGGAGCGAGGGGAGGCGGAGGGGAGGCGGAGGGTGAAGGTGGAGGGGAGGTGGAGGAGGGGAGGGGGAGGCGGAGGCGGAGGCGGTTGTGAAGGAAACGATGGCGGTGGGGTGGTGGAGGAGAGGTAGGGGGTGGGGGTGGGCGGAGGGATGGTGGGGGGGTGGTTGGTGAAGAGGCGATGGTGGAGGGGGTGGGGTTGCGGAGGTGGGGCGATGGTGGAGGTGGAGGCGGAGGCGGGGTGGCGGGGGAGATGTTGTGTGGCGGAGGTAGTGGAAAAGGCGGTGGCGAGAATGTGAGGGAGTGGTGAAGGGAGATTGGAAGGTGGAATGGCGTACGATTGTGGAGAGGTCGGCAAAGAATTAGGGGTGTCGAAGGAAAGGCGGTTGTGTGAATGTTGGAGAGAGAAGGCGATAATATGAGGAGTGGGCAGAGGGAGTTTGCAACTGTAGCAACGTTTTCTGGAAGTTAATGAGGTGTGGATTTTGGGCGGGTGAGGAGACGGATTAGCGACAGTTAACTTCGTTGGCTAAGTGCGACGAGATGAAATAAAAGGAGAAAAATGGAGGTAAGACGGTACGTATTCACAGAATGAAAGAAGGGATAGATGTGAAGTGGGGAGATGGAAGATGGAAGTGATGGTAAGGATGCAAAAGGAGGCGAGAGGTGAAATGAGAATAAATTGAGTATTAAAACGCTGAGGTTGTATGGACGGAGAAGAGAAATGTTTTCATGTGAATGGTGAGAGGATGGAGAAGGGAAGAGAAGGGAATGAAGAGAGTTGATGAGATTGGGGGTGTTGGCGATAGGAAAGATAAGAAAGAAAAGAGGATGAATAAAGGGGAGTGAAGATAGGGGAGATAGAAGAATGGAGTGGGGAAGGGAAGATGAGTGATCTATACATTGTGACTTGATATAATATGAAACATAAGAGTGGATATGTGCAGGAGGTTGGTGGATGCAAGAGAAGGAGAGAGGAGAAATTATGTGAACCGGCGGTGGGAGCCGCATAATGAGATTGGGGGGGGGGTAGGTAAGTGGGAGAGGGAGAGAGACGGTCGGAGGGCGAGGGAGCACTTGAGTGGAGAAACGGGTGCGACGGTTCGAACAGTGATTGAGAGGTTTTGCGCGGGTTTAAAGAACACGGTTTTAATGGTTTTGTATAAGAGTTCGGTCACGATCGAGGAAGTGTTGGTAGCCGGCCGGCACGCGGCGAGGTTGATGAATACTATGTATTGGGTGGCGCGGCTAAATTTTAAAAGGTATGCAGATGGTAAATATAGCGGAAAGAAGAGATAGATTGCGTGGGTAAAGGGTGGGGTAGAGGGTATAGAGGGAGAAAAATATAATGAAATAACGAGCGCGGTAACATGTAAACGATGTGTAAGGGATGATTTTATCTAATTTTGGCGTATTTTATTTATGGTGATGGTGGAGCGGGACGTGTTCGGTCGGTGATTGATTTTGACCATGGATGGTGCCAGAATTTAGAACTGTGGCTAAATTGCTTTTCAATCTTATTTATGGTAAATGTGGGTTAGAATTTTTGGTGAGTTTTTGAGTTGGTGCTTTATTCGAGTTTTTATTTTTAGTCACTCGTAAGAATAGGGCAGTTGATTAGTGAATGTGAAGGAATAGATTATGGATCTTTTTTTTCTTTAGAAAAATATTTTGTTAGTTATTTAATTTAGAAATATTAAAAATTGAGAAGAAAAAATAATATGGAATAATATTTATTGGAATTAGGCTATTTGGGTGGGGCATCAGTTTGTTGCTTGCAGTGGTCTGGTGGTGTAATCTAGGGTTTGAGTACAGTGGATTGCTAAAAGCTAGGACAGTTTTTAGCCTGTCTGGAGGAGATTCTAGGGCGACTCAGTAATCTCGTCATTCTGATGAGGGAGTCACGGCTTCGTTTGGGGGGGGGGGGATAAAAAAAACATTTTCACCAAATACGGGATAGTGGTTTAGAGTTGCGAGCTGGGATAGATGAATATCGATATAAATTTTTGAATGGGGGTAGCAAGTAAGGTTTTTGGCAGTGTTGTTGGAGGGAATATGAGATCCTTGGATCATGTCTGCACCGCCCACCGCCCACCGCCCGCTGCCCGCTGCCCGTCGTCGCCCGAGTTATTGAATTCGCCAAGTCTCCGATGCGCCCGAAACACCGGAGAAAATTGGAGTGAAACAACGGGTGAAATACCTCGTCAGCGCAACTTTGCTGATTCGATATTGCGCCGGAAAGAGGAAAAGAGTAATTTTGGAAGTGATGTACATTTTTATATGCTTTGCAAGTTTTTTCTTGTGTCTTCCCGGAGCCCCGAAGGAATGTTTTCACCTTGGCGTCTGCACGTAAAGTTGGGAGCGTTCCGAGAACTTTCATAAACTTTGAACGAGGAAAAACATCACCTTAGTTGAGTAATAAATTCTAAAAATTCATTTACATCTCTTTCATCAATTTTATATTTGAGGAATACAAAGTAGAATTCAAGATTTAATTTATATTACATCCAATAGTTATTACACAAACGACTTATTGTAATTGTTTTCAGTGTGAGGTAAAGCTATATTTGTATTCTAATAGTTTGCGAAACATTATAAAGAGTACGCGAAACATCTTTCTCACCCGGTGCGTAAAAAATATTATAACCAACATGTGCTTGGTTGAAGCACTTATTAATTGTAGCCATCTTTTTTATCAAGGGTGATAAATGCAATTCTTGAGCGATTATATGTTTAGCGCACTAGTTATTACTAGTCATTGGAAATTCAAAAAATACATTCTAAAAAATCAGTTTAATGACGTAAATTTGTTTTAATAATGTAAGTATTTTTTTCCAAATTCTGAGAGGGCACTTCATTCGTTTGATAATTACATCTAAAAAATCAAAGTCAAATCTATGAGTAATCTAGTAAAGCATTCCGCGTAAGCACCAACTACTTTTCGTTTTCAGGTATGGCGGCATACAATCCATATCTTAAATTCGTATGAGAGTTTTACTGTTTGATCTCGGCGATATGTGGGTGGCTGATCAGCATATCACAAGACCCATTTATGAAATGTTCGAACTGTGCATTGTAAAGACTGTACATTATTTCACTACGCAAGCCAAGTCGCAGCGCATCTTTTTTAGGCAGTGTTGGATTGTGCAATTCAGCGCAGTATGAAGTTGCATAAGCGTTTTCCACTCCACTTCTCCGTTGGAATGTAATTTTGAGGATTTAAACAAGAGTGGTCGTAGTGAACATGGCAAGGTAAGCGGGGTAGGAGCGGGATCGGGCGAGGCAGGGCATGGAGAGTCATAAGCAGCAATCGAGGTAAGCAGTTCGGCGTAAGCCACATTTTATTCCTACCTTCATCAATTGATGATAGAAGGATCGTAGGAAGAGGAATATTTGCAATCTTTACACGCAACCATTTTACCTGCACATTTCGATTTACGCATTTATACAATACAATTTAACCACCTAAACTAAAAAAATATCCGTATACACAGAATTCGAAAATTTTTCTCACCGAATTAAAGAAATTAAAAAGTGTGACTGATATAGCACAATCCACTTTTCATACAGCGATAAATCTGAGATATGTGGTTTGCAGCAGATGTATTTTATGATCTGTACTTACATTTTGTATTATGAAATATTTCTCATTAAAACACCCATATTTCTCTTTGAAAAAATATTAGTTCTTTACACCACATATGAACTTTGATTTATCCACAAAAAATAATACATATTTCGTGATAACTTGTTATAGAAAGATTAATTATTATTTCAATTGGTTTAAATTATATGTATTAAAATGATTGAATAAATTATCTAAGCTGAAGTACCCAACTACATTTCCCAGATATTTATTAATTACAATTCCCTGTTAGGCAGGAAAGTGAATAAATTCCATGTAGAGAGTAGTTCATAAAGTTCAACATCCCCACACTTCCTCACTCCAACTAGTCAGTTCTATTCAGTCCCTTCTCACTCTGACGCGCCCCGCCCAGCTTTGCATCACCTGTCCCCACCCCGACCCGACCCGACTTGCCGTATTTTTTAACGAATAACTTTGCTAATGCCATCGTTTCTGTAGATATCTGTAAACAGATGCATTCTTGCATACTTATGGCAAACCTCGCCAACAATTCTGATGTTTAACTACTCAAAGCCTAATTGCGATACTTTAATAAATCAAAAAGCATTTATAAGGACAGTTTACAGACTTGAAAATATTATTTCACTTTGCTGAATTTCTTATAGTTTGGGGTATATTTACCAAAAACTAAAATAGTGTACATTTACATTTACTTTTAAGGAATGGAAAGGGATGTGGGAGTATATTTTAGAAAAAAACTAAAGCAAACAATAACTTTCCTCTTGTTTCGAAAGAAACGTCTGCAAAACATTCTGACAAACACAAAATTCCATTAAAAGCTAAATGAAAGTGTAGATTTGTATAATCAAAACAACCATTATTCTTTATGAAAGGGAAATTAATAACCTGAAAAAAGTAACTTAAAATATATGCCCAACAAAGCACCTTACCTTTCAGTGAAAACCACATCGAATTCACAGCTTTCTGCCCTACCACAGGTTACCTCGGACAGCAGACAAAATCGCAAAAAGTATTGGTTTGGTGTTTTTATCATCTAGATAAGCATATAAGAATATATGAAGGCAGTTGGATTGAAATTTCTGCAGCAAGCACTGCAATATTACTTACGTAGACTATTGGTTAACAAGAAGTATTTCTGTACTACTTGCTAACATATACTATCAGTGAGGTATATTTACCTTTTTAACTTCAATTGCTGTCTACTCGTTATATATATATATATATATATATATATATATATATATAATATATAATATATATTATATATATCAAAGTCATACTTGTTAAGCGAAACTATGAAGTAGTTGTTCTTTATTTTGTAAATAAATACGATAATAAAAAATAATATCCGTATAGTATTCACTAATAAGTTATTATATGTGGTTTCAACACAAACAATATTTACTGTAATCAGTAGTAGGTTTCTGTCGCTAAGTAGGTAGGTCTTGTACCGTAGTAGGATAGGTCTGTCCGTCGTAAGTAGGATCTTGTCGTCAGCTCGTCGGCTCTGTCCGTCAGTCGGATCGGGTCTGCTCCCGTCAGTCGGTCGGTTGTCCGTCAGTCGGATCGTCTGTCCCGTCAGTCGGTCGTCGTCCGTCGTCAAGGTAGGTCTGTCCGTGTAGTAGGTCTGTCGTCGGTAGGGTAGGTCTTGTCGTCAGTAGGTAGGTCTGTCCGTCAGTAAGTAGGTCTGTCCGTCAGTAGGTAGGTCTGTCCGTCCCTTTCGGTCTGTCCGTCAGTCGGTCGGTCTGTCCGTCGGACGGTTAGTTTCTCCGCCCGTCGATAAGTTTGTCCGTCGGTCACGCTGTCAGCCTATGCGTCGGTTGGTCTGTCGTTTTGTCAGTTGGGTTCTGTTTGTATGTCTTTCGCTCTGCCGCCTTGTCGATTTGTTGGTATGTCGGTTTATCGGGATGTCGATCTATCCGTCTGTCGGTCTATATCTGCCTGCCTGACGGGCTTTCCGCCAGTTGAACCAGGTGTGTGTCGGCAAGTTAGTGTGTGCGTCTTTGGGACTGTTCGTCGGTGTATTAGCGGGAACCGCTAAACCGGTTTCAATGAGGTTTCCACTGAGCGATGAAGCGCACTGTAGACAACAATATAAGAATTATATTCTGTTATCAAATTTTAATGTTTAATTGCATGTTTTGGATTGAAATATATATTTTTAACACTATCTTAATGAAATATTTTGAAAGAGAGAATAAATTCTACTGGGATGAAGAGTTGAGATCACACGAGACGTGTTAGTTCAGACCACGTGGGTCAAGGCGGGTCAGGTCAAGACAGGGCAAGGTGAGAATATACCATACATAAACGTCATTTATTTTCATTCGTAAAAGACGATAGTGATAAATAAATACTTGGAAAACGCAGGGTAATTAAGTTATAAATTTATTTGGGTTCAACATTTTGGGGGAGAAAGATGCTCTCAAAACCACTCCCTAATAAAGGCTGTTGAATGGAGAAAATGCACAGAAATTTCAGGATAAATTTGAAGAGTGGCCTCTGAAATGGATAGCGATGCAAGAATGTTTTACAGATTCAAGGTGATAATTAACAGAAATACGGAATGTCATGTCATAAAGGGAACAAAATTTTGATAAGATATTAGAATTTTTGGGCACTAAAAGCTTTTAAATCTTTGACATTTTCACAATAATTACAAAAAGTAATACGACGCATTTTTCCTTTTCCCATAAAAACATTGAAAAGTATAGCTTTTCCAATTTAAAAATATTTAGTTCGAAAATGTTGGGGGAGGGAGTATAACTGTCCTTCCCAGTCTATGCCTCTGCCTTGATGTGATTTCACAATGAATCATACAATGTTGGTCAGGGTCAAGCTGAATAAATATCACGTGTCTTGGAGATATGTTCACTGTAGGTGCACAGCAATCTAAAATGCTTATATACTGGAGAATATATCTGTTGTTTGGTAGTGTGTTTCAAAAAATGGAAAAATCTTTCAAATTTATAAAATATATTTACTGGCTATTTTATGAAAAAATAAATCGACTCCCATCGAGGATGCGTAAATTAGCCATTATGAAAATATTTTAAACACGGCATTTGCGGACAAAACATTCTGGAAACAATGCCTTTGGGAACACGTTTTGCTTTCCCAGAGCTTCGCAACGATAAAATAGGGATTTATTTTACAGAAAAGTGGGGTTCAACGACCGTTTTACACATCACAGTTTGAGGGTGTGGAGATTTTACTTCACAAGGGCGGTTAGAGAAATAGAACGATGGGAAGGTGGTGAAGTATCAAGGCTGTAGATCAGGGCTTCCTAACGGGGTTGGTATCAACCCGCAGGGGGTGGACGAAATTTTGAAGGGGGTAATGCTGATCAAGAGGTCTATTGAGGGTCAACAGTCGAATAACAACTGGCGACTGAATGATATAATCGAGATCAAGATGCCATTGATTACAAAAATATTATTGAACTTGATAAAAAAATGTTTTCTGATACAAAACATGTAATAATACATTACGAATTCGCTTGTCTTCTTTCGTAGCTAGATTGGGGTTGGGGTGCTAGACTTGTAAAACTCATGCACGCCATAACGGTCCCGAAGTGAGCAGCATCTAGTAAGGATCTCCGAAAACAAGGTTCGGTAAAGAATTTAGAAAATCGATTTGTAGGCTTATTTCCTATATTGCCCATTCATATTCATATGACAATTATACTTAAAATTCTTTATTTAACGTTTAGCAATATCTGATTAGACCCACTTCACCTTCCTACAACGAGTCTCCGACAAGCTAATTTTCTCACTGCTTGGGATGTTTAGAAAACTCAAGAAATCATAACTACATTTATCTATTCACAACGTTACTCTATCATAAGATAGTTTTCTCCCCAGTGCAGTCATTTTATGGAGAGTTATTAAAAAACGCACTGCATTTTGTAACCATTAAACAACAATGTATATTTTAAACTCAGCTTCTCAGGCGCAGAAGTGTCTTCGATTAATGAAAATCGAAATATTTGCGAAAACATTGGGAAGTTAAATTGTTATCTTTAAGATTTTTACGTGCAATTCATTGTTACGAAAATTGATTCTGTACATTATAGTGAAAAAAAGGAGGGTCGATGGAACAATTGTTTTAAAAGGGGTCGATGCAAGAAAAATGTGAGAAGTTCCTGCTGTAGATGTAAGGAAGGGGCGAAGGGGCGAGTCGAGAACTGTGTGGTGCGTGAGGACGGGGCAGGGCAAGCGCATGCGGGTGGGGAGGCGGAGCGCCAAAGGATGTCGGAGGGGACGGCGGGAATCACGGGCACAAAAAAACGGGCGGGGCGATGGCTGGGAGGGAGTGAGACCGGGTAGAGAGCGCGATCGGTAGGGGATGAACGGGTGAGCGGCGGGGATGTAGCAGGAGAAAGGAGCGCGGGCGCAGGAGAGACGGCAACGAGAAGGACGATGAATGCGATTACAGACCGTCGGGAAAGTACGACGCAAAGGGTAGGAGCGGAGAGAGGCATGGCGGGGAAGAGGTGTAGTGGCGGGGAAGAGGTGTAGTGGCGGGGTAGTAAGACCAGATGTATAGAGCGTGTAGAAGAAAGGTTGGTGGTGAGGCAATTGGACCGTAGGGTTAGGAGCCGAGAGGTAGACAATCAGGCGAGGGCGTGGCTAGGAGGGAGAGGTGAACGGTGAGACGGCATGGCCCGGGTGCGAGAGGAGTGAGGGAGCTGCTAGGCCTCAAGCGGCGCGCGAGGTTGTATGGCGTGGGGCGACGAGATGGTGAGAACTAGTAGTTGGCGGGGGAGCGAGAGAATGCTTAGGGTTCGACACGAGGGAATGAATTGATTGATAACTAGTGATTCCGGACGCGCCATCTACCAAGGTCATTAGTCTCATACGTGTAGCGCATGATTTTATTGCGGGGGTGCAGAGAATCTTCCCCTGTGGATGGAGAAATCTGGCACGTCCTATTATCGGCAAGCAGAGTTTTTACTCAACCAGGTATCTCCCACCAGCTGAACACTGCCCCAGCCGGAACAAGTTCAAAGATCCCCACCGGTCTCCCGGCATGTGTGGTAGAGTAGGGCATGCGTGTGCTTATAAGGGGTAGAATAGAACAAGGAATGGAAAGGAAAGGTCGCGAGCGGTCCTTGGCACTTTTAGTAGTGTACTGCTGCGCCATTCGCCTGGTATGGATCAGAGAAACCAGAGAAAACTACCGATCAGAGCAGTCAGTCCCTCAAATTCTCCTCTACACAGCCACAGCACTCTACCTAGTCCTGCCACCGCCGGAACTCGAACCTAGGACCCTCGGTCAGACTCACTGCAGTGGCATTTGCTGCCATGAGCCACCTCTCCCGGTCACGATGGTACGGAGCGGCGGGCGGCGGGGCGGGGTGCGTGGTTGGGAGATTCGGGGTGGTGAGTAGACCCAGTTGGCGGGGGGCAGCGCGAGGGTAGGGGGCGCTCGGTGGCGGGCGGCGGGTCGGGGGCGTGGCATGGGCGCGGGTGCAGGCGCCGGCAGCCGAGAGCCGCGACCCGGGCGCGCAGCAGGAAATTAAAGAGCCGTGACGCAGTGCGACGCAGCGGCCGCCACCAGCGCCGCCCCGCGCCGCCCCGCCCCGCGCCGGTCAACATAAACATCTGGACGGCGCGGCAGCGCCCGTCTTCATCTTCGCCTCTTTTCGCCCAGCATCTCTCGCAGATACTCCCTACTCCCTCTCCTTCTCCTCACTTTTGAAATTTCACTCGGATTTTCTCCATCCCTCTCCTTTCCACAAATCTCCCATACATTGGATGGATATTGTATTTTACAACAGTGTTTCAGAGAGCGAGTTGTAATTTACAACACATTGCACCACAATCACGATTTCGAATATTCTGCCATAAAATCAGATTACTGCATGTATACAATCTTTTGAATTGTTACTTTGCACACACCTCAGGATTTGGTTTGTTCGAAAAGCTCCAAAGATTGTTAAAATTGGTGAAGGTGACGAGAAAGCCATTTTCTTCCCAGAAATTGGAATGTTGTAATGGATATTAGAATGGGTGGAAATATGCCGTGTATAACTATCGGATTAGAAGTTTTTGTAGCGAAATGTTCTCTACTGTTCATGGTACTGTACATGGGGTCCCTGTGAAATTTTCAAAATGTTCTGAATTATGGCTGAATATTTTTTCTTCGAATGTTGTGTTCGGCTAGAATAAACTATGCTTTTTTCTCTACTAGGTCAGTTTTTTATTCTAATTAATGCTATTAAAATAGGTTCCACTAATAGTAGTAGTATATTCTAAGAATACATGTATTTTATATTTTTAATCAATATTTTCTCTTTAAATAAGATGAATGATTTCATCAGCTCTTTCGTCAGTCTTTTCCCATTTTTTGCAAAGCTCAATTTTTTTCTTTCTTTTTTATCTTTCGGAAGAAATTGCGACAGTCGCATCAAAAAAAACAAACAAGTTGGCAACTTTTCTGCACAAGCAACCGTGTCATAGACAGATATCAAAGCAATGTCACATGCGCTGAAGAAATACTGCCCTAAAAATGTAATTTTTCAGTCCACTTCTGAAGTTCTTCTGCCAGTTCTTCAGTGGTAGTAGTAACTCATGTACGAATTAACTTCCACTTTTTATTTAATTTTTATTTCCAAAAAGTATGTGACATATTACATAATTAATGTAAGAGAAAAATATGATCATGAACCATCCACCCCTTTCAATACCTTCCTCTAAGACGTTTTCGCAATTACATTCGATGAGTGTCAACTCCAATTGTTATGAGTAATAATATTTGGTTCCATATTTACTACACTTGTGTCATCCATCCTGTCATTATAATGCATTCATGTTACGTAAATAACTCGTTTGTTTTGAGGGAGACACCAGAGTTCCACTTTATTAGTTTCTTATCTACTCCACTTGTGTCACTACCATCACGATCATTATTACAAAAAACTATAATTTCGATCACATAGACGTAATCTGAATAAGATACCAATCTTTTATGACAGATATGTTATGAGTGAGAATATGAGAATTTCAGACTACAAACGTAACGCAACTCATCTGTAACCTTCAATTTTCGTTGCTTGGGTCTGAAAGCTTCTTTAAGCGCACTTCGGGGTAGGGCTTCCTATACAGCTTTCAATTTCTTCTTTGTTGATGTTGTTGTTGTTGTTGTTCTTGTTGTTATGGTGGTTGTTTTTGTTTTTCACCCTATGTTATCGCTTCGCATTAAAATTATAATCAATGTGTTATAATAACGTCGTTCATTTTACTTCTGAGATAATAATTGCTCTTTAAACCGAATTTTAAAGGCATAATATTCGGTAGTTTAAATTACGTCATTTGTGTGTTGCTTTTATTTAGATTAAAATAAATTTATAAACATATAGCTGCAAAGTTGCACGTTTGAACTACACATTTCTTCCAATTACAATTGTATTTTCGAAATATGAACTTTCTTCAATAATGATGCTCAACTCATGTTTTCTAAGAACATAAAAAATTCTAATACTAATACTAATACTCTATAAATTACGCAAAGCACGAAACTAAAACTCGTTTAACAAACTAATAATATTTAACATTCTGGGTACCTTTATAAGAAGCCCAGAGACGAGATGTTTATCAGTTTCTTTGAGTTTCATACTACTGTATGGGTCTTTTATATTGACATCACACCTGTAGCTAAATGTTAATAATTGGCATATAGAGTAATCTCAGGCATATATCTCAATGTCTATATCCTTTAAAACATTCAAAAACTTACTTTTAGAAATTTGTATAATTTTAGCTGAACCACACTTTTATCGTTGGAAAGCAAAGAATAAAAAATATCGAAAAATAATTGTACTGATGAAGTGTAAATATAGAAATATTATTAGTGTCCACATTATCATCCAAAATTGACCTTAAAACATAGGAGTCATAAAGATGTCAAAATGTGCTGAAGACACCTATTTTTAGCCCAAACGGGCAAGCGACGTCAACGTCTTCTCCTCTAGTCCATTTTTTCCGATTGCAAGTCGTCCGCAGCGAATAAATTATTCCAGCACGCGGGCGGCGGATACATTCAAATCCCGCAATTAAAATGCAAATGGTTGGGCCGCGTCTTAAGTTAATAAGGGAGAACTCATTTCGCGGACCAGCAGCAAACTTTTGCACGGCGCAGAATTAATTTCATAAAAGATTATATAATAATGTGGCTTAATTGAATCGCCGGAGCTATATTGTTTCGGAATTTGGCGGCCGTCTCCGCGTAGCTGGCACGCGGGACTTCCTGTGTTGGGGGGG
>BOPP01000162.1:1495596-1514695 GCA_017312745.1 Gryllus bimaculatus | reverse complement strand
GAGGGGTGGGAGGGGAGGTCGTGGATGGGATGACCTCCGCCTACAGAGCGGCTAAATATACTCTCTCTCAACACTCAGGGGGAGGTGCGCGCATTAAAATTATTTTTTCATTATTCCCAGGCAGAGTTTTGCTCACGAATCGTTAGAGACGCTGCCAAAAAACCGTCAGAGACATGGTACGGAAGTATAGTAGAATGAAAAGTATGTGAGCGCTAATTTTGAAGTTTGAGCAAGTCGAAATATGGCTGTTTGATTGCTCTAAAATTAATTCTAATGTTTTTGCTGTGATTTCCGTTTGTGAATAAATTAAGATTTATCGTCTTTTTCATAATACTGATTCCAATTGTTGAGATAGACAAAAATAAATGGTGAAATAAACATCGCCAGAAATCGAATTTCAAGATGAAATCGTTTCGAGAGTCATTCGTGACTAACGCATATTAGAGCCATCTGTTGGTTCGATGCGTAACTTCTCATACGTTCCCAGCAACGACGCTAGAGTGCATGGCGCTCGTGGTAAACGACAGCGCGAGTTCAAACAGGAATAAAATGAGAAAAGATCAAAAAAGAAGTTCAATAAAAAGAAAATGTTCCTTAAAATTACTTAACAAAATTACTACTTCGTGAATAATTTAGAATGTTGTATCTTTTACCTCACACATTCTTCAGAAGTATCCCATGAGGAATACAGTATTTCTAAAATTTGTGTAAGAACTTGGTAGTGGAATGCATTAAATATGAATTAATTGAAATTTCTTTGCGAAATAACAGAATACCACACAACGTAACGTATAATTTCACTGCGAAATCCTTTATAGTCTAAGTCTTTAGTCTTCAACTCCTCTCACTGCACTACACTGAACTCTATTGACTTTCTTACACATACATTACATTTTCTTTTCAATACATCACATTTAATAATAATAATAATAATAATAATAATAATAATAATAATAATAATAATAATAATAATAATACAACTTAATCAGGGCGGTGCGCTTAGCCAAACAGACGACTTCCAAGGGACCCGCAGCCGCTTCCTGCAGCCACCCACCCATCGCCCGGGAGGCGGCATTTGAGCCGCGAGGTGACAGGCGCGGAGATAATTCCGTCGCCGAGTGTCACGCGCCTATCGCCCGTTCGGGGCGACGCGAGCGCCGGACTGGCGGCGGGCGGGCGCGCGGCCAAGGAGGAAGACCGCGCGCGGTGAACGCAGCGCGACACACGACACGACTCGACTTAATGCGACACGACTCGACATGACGGGGCGCGACACGTACGATTGGACACAGCACACCGCACGCTCCGGCGCGACGCCGTCAGAACTATCGGCTACCGTTGAGCAACTTTTCCCCTAACTTACTGGTGTCAGAGAAACGTAACATTTGCAAAGGACATAGCAAGAGGTGTGTCTCACTTCGTGAGAGAATTGGTGAAATTGCTAGGGATGGTTCAGTCTCACAAAAAAGGGTAATTAATAACTGGGAATATACTTGTAGCATTAGTTAGTACTAAGTAGAGCGGCTTGGTGGCAGAAGTAATTGTGAACTAAATGATTAAGTAGATGAATAAAGACGTTCTTCATTAGTATATTGCTAGTGATGTTCTTAACTCTTTGCACATTTTTTAATATATTTTTAGGTATCAAGATTTTAAATAATAAGATATTTCGATCGTGTAGCGATAATCATTAAAGCTGAAAATAAATACAAGAATTCTCTGCAAAAACATTGTTACAGGCTATGGTAATCAATATTAAGGATTAAGTCACTCCAGACAGTGTTTGAATTCAAAGTAGCTATCTAGCTTGAAACGAAATTCTGCAACTGTCGTGGCTTTACCCGTTGGTAAGAGGCAACAGTTCTACATCGATCTATTTCAGCCTGTTTATTGCATGTAAGATCAAACTAAGTTATTAATTGCAACTTGCACTAATACACTTAGGTGTCTTTTGATCCGCATCTTATTAGAATGATCCGTTGATGTTGAAAATAATTCTTGCAGTCACAAAAACTCCTGACGAATCTCGCACAAGCTTTTCACCCGCGACAATGTGAAACCTAGTTGATTTGATTTTCTCTCGGAGGAACGGTGAAAATTTTGCACCATCTCTTGAGTGTAGTGGCAGACCACAGCTGTGTAGAGTAGAAGAAACCGAACGTTCTAAGAGAGGTAGGCGAGAGACTTGGGAGGTACGAGCGAAGTGGGTAGTGGGGGTAATGTAGGCGGAGGGAGCAACGGAGCGGTTCCACGTTCTCGCGGATGAAGGGCTGATGTAGGAGTGGTGTGGGCGTCGAGGACGATGGGAATGCGAGAATGATAGGGACGATCAAGGCGATGTGGGCAGCGGGGGCAACGGAGATGATATAGGTAGCAGAGAGCGATGTAGGCGGCAGGAGTATGTGGGTGGAGGGGCGATGTGGGCGGCGCGGGCGATGTGCGCGGCTGGAGCGATGTGGGCGGCGGGGGCGATGTGGGCGGCGGGGGCGGTTTGGTTGGCGGGGTCGATTTGATGAGTATGAGCGATTTGGGTAGTGGGAGCGATGTGAGCAGTGGAGGCGGTGTGGGCGGAGAACGCGGAGGGGGCGTGCGCGGCGGAGAGCGCAGGGGTGGCGCGGGCGGCGCGGGCGACGCGCCAGCGGGCAGTCGCTCAAACGTCCTCTCTCCGGCACGCCCCCTCACCGTCCACGGCCCCCGCGCCCGGGATCACGCGCGCGTTTTTCGCCCGCAGTGATTCACGCCGCGACCACCCGCCGAGGCGCGACCGCCGCCCCCACTGCCCATGCCTCGCCGAGGCGTCCTCTCGCCCCGCTCCCTGCCGGTAGACCCATCGAAATAAAGGGAAATGTTATACGAGAACGATTAGGAGAAATGTTCGTATGGCGAAAATTATGAATGCTATTTGGTACTATGTTTCTAAATAAATGAGCTTTGACTCCAGGCATCTTGCTTCTAACACATCATTTGGTGTTGACAAAAGTGCCTACTGATATCTCTCTACCCAAGAGAGAGAAATAGAAAGAACAAGAGAGAGACAGAGAGGGAGAGAGAGAGAGAGAGAGCGAGAGAGAAAGAAAGAGAGAGAGCGTGTGAACGTGAGAAGGGTAAGAGTGTGATCTCAACTTGCAGATATTCTTGGTATATTACACTGGACGATCAATCGATTGTACTTTCCTAAACTAATCCATACTTTCCTAAACAAGAGGAAAAGTATGGAGATGAAAAGTATTGGAATCGCCTTAACAATACGATCTCGAATATGCCGTTCTACTACAAATTTTTTGTCATATTTTCTTTAAATGTTTTATTCCATATCAAGTAAATATTTTCTTTCTACGACGTTTCGGGACGTTACTCCACCTACATCTTCATGTTTATTGCTTTACATTTTTTTGTTAATTACTATTTATATAACAATAAATGAAGATGAGTTCATTACTGAAGTCACTGTTTCAGTAAGTCGTCGTGCCAATATTGTAATAATTGAGAACTCATCTTAAGTTGTTGAAGTATATAGTAATTAATATTTTTTGTATCGCAATAAACCTGAAGAAGTGAGTACAGTAACTCCCAAAAGTTCGTTGAAAAAAATATTTACTCGATATGGAATAAAATAGTTTTAAAAGTCACTGTCTCAAACTTAAAGGGACCTGTTCTAAGAGTAAAGACGTAAACAATTGTACAATATTCAATTGTATAAATCTCAAGTGCTCGGACAATTAACAGAACTTTGGGGCCGAACGACGAGGCGAAGCCACGCTCAGGTGACGGCGAGAATTCCCCCCCCCCCGCGTAGCAGCGGAGATCCCCGAGAGCAGCGAGTCAGTCAATCACAGATGAAAAATGGGCGTGAAGCGATTCGTCAATTCAAAGCTGTGAAATAGAACGCGTTCCCTCTGGAAGCCTAAATGTTATAATTTCTTCAGACATATTAGTATTACAAGATACTGGAGTATCAATATTGTCGTATAATTTTTTTTTATTATCGAAATAAGTTCGTAAGCAATTATTACGCCTCTTTAGTGTCAATAAACCCGTCGACATTTTTAGTGTTTAACCCGTGGATAGGACACTAACCCGGAGATTTGCAACATATGTGTAAGAGAGGCATCTTCATGCGTCAGTGCACAGGATGTGTAAATGCGAACGCTGTTCGCTCAAAAAATTCAAGTATTTATTATTTACCTAAAATAATGTTAATATCCCATCGGAGCTGCTATAAGACTATGGTCTTTTATCGAAACATAAGATTCTTTAAACATTTTCAAACATCCTTTTATACTTCTTTGGTTAAATGTATCTAGAATCCTATTTTCTTAATAACATAGTTGAAAACATAGAAATTCCTAATCTTGTCAAATAACAGTTAAGGCGGAAAATTAATATTTCGTTGTTCTCGTATATTCACCGAACTGCCCTAGCAGCAATGTGGAGATTTAGATCAATAAACTGAATGAAGAGTTGGAAAGAACTATCAACACGACTGAAATTAAAAATAGTTGGAAACGTAAATTAGTCGTAAAATACTGACGACAATTTTAGAACACGTTGGAAAATCTTATTTTACGCTGGACACGAAAGTGACAATTAATGTCGTTTAAGATCACTTAACTCATACGCATCTAGATTATTTTAACACTAGAGTTAGGTTCTAAGTTTTTGAAGACATGTTAGAAAAGGCGAGTGAGAACAGTATAAAATTTTAAAATAAATCATCAAAGCTGTGTCTCTATTTGGAATTGTTTGTGAAAATATTTTATTTCAGACTGTGCGAAAACAGCAGTTTAACTCCGAGATTGACGTAGAGAAAAAGCATTCCCTTCATCACTTCTAAAATTTCATCCCACACAGTAACTATAGAAATAGATAACAGTTAATCTGGTAATAAAGAGATGTGATTAATATTTATATTTCATTCTAACATCTTCATTTTCATTGTATCAAACAGTTATAAGTCGGCCACAATTGTTGTTACACTACTAAGTAATTCAGTGTGACTAATACGACTTACGATGGTTAATATTCAGTAAATTTTCGAATGCAGATTTAGAGACTTCAGTATTTGTCCATTTGAAAATATATACATATCGAAATGTATGATGTTAATTCACTCAGTTATTCAACTCTATCAAATCATTCATTGTGAAACTGACAGTTGTATCTAACTAATTAATGCGTGTTCTTATTTAATAATGAATATGTTTAATAAAAACTTTCTGAAGTATTAATGAGCATTAAAGTTAGTCACATAATAATTCATATGATAGTTTGGATGGTGCACTACATTTTCCCACAAATTTTTAATATGCGTAAATAAAATAATTTAATTAGTGAATGAAACGTATGAACATGACAATATATTTGCACTTCTTTTTGATCGTATCACTTTTTCTAGAATTTCGTCTCAGTGACTCACCGCTGCCAACACCACAGCTGTGTCCCGTCCCGCGAATTCCATAATCTATCCCGCCCCTTTCGCGTGTTTTCCACTCAGCTATTGTTGAGACGAGATCCCTCTCCGGTTGTCCAAGGTGTTCCATAGACCCGTCATCTAGGCTAGTATTACCCGCGCAAATTTCCTTGAGCCCTGATTTCGCTAGATGCGAGAAGAGGGGAGGGGAGTAATTTCGCCAAAAGACTATTATATCAAATCTGTAGCTCTTGTTTCGGTGCAAAATAGTTTCTATTACACCAAAGTGAACATGTTTGGTTATCAGAGTTTGTCAACAACGCTCATTTCTATCATTATTCTTAATTCAACTAATGTTATAGAAAGTGACGGTAAGCATTCATCTTACGAAAAAATGCACGTACAATACAGTGCGTCAGGAAAGTCTCTCCACACCGAAACTAGCTACTGTCAAAAGTCCTGCCATCGTCGGAACTCGAACCATAGGACCTCTCGGTCAGAGGCACTGCAGTGACAACAGCTGTTGCCTAGAGCCAGCTCAGCTTATGACAAATCTTAAAACGGATAATTATTTATTGAAGATAATTTTACCACTCCTCTTACATGCTCTTCCTCGTCCGTCCGATCCCCCGCCACGCCTCTCATCCACACTTTCTACCTCTCATCATATCAACTCTACTGTCCTCCCTGCTTCCATTCTGTGCAACCTCTCCCGGTGCAACCCCCCTACTTGCGCCTCCACTGTCATCCCCGCTGCCATTTTCCTTGCCGCTTATCCTCTTCCACTGTACGTCCCATTTTCACCTCCGCTCCTGCCGGGCCGCACTTGCATCCGGCTGCACCACCGTTACCTCTCGTATTTCCCCGATTTCACAGGCTCCGCCTTTGCGTCTCTTTCCTTGCTACCGCCCTTTTCCACTCGCATCCGTCACCGTTCTCTTCGCAGCTGCCGCCCGCCCCGCCGTCCGCCATTTCCCCGCCCTCTCGCCTCCGGTCCGACTTCTTCTCCACCTCCGTTCTCTCACACTCCCTCTTCAGCATCTGTCGAGTCCCAGTTACCGCTCTTGTCCCTCGACCCAGTCCCGCCCACTCTCGACCCAGTTCCGTTCCCATTCCTCTTGGCATCGTAATCTTGGGCGCTTATTCCCGTCCAGGGCAACTCCTCTGTTTTCTCTTACATTTTGTCCCATCACTTCCGTCTACCTCCTTTCTCGCCGCTTATTGTCATCTTCCTTTCTCACCATTTTCCAGCTGTCGCCCCGGCTCCCCTCCCCCTCGTCCCTACTCCAACTCCGCCCACAATTCTGCCCGCCTGCTCTCCCCCCTCCCTCCTCGCGCCCAGCCAGCGGCGACATTGCTCTGCGTCAGCGGGCGATCGCGCGTGGCGCGTTCTGGCGGGGGGCGGCGGAGGCGACGACCTCCGCGCGAGACGCCCCGCTGCCGGGCTGGATCGCGGTTACGGCGCCGCTTCAGCGGGGGGAGGGGGGGAAGCGCGCGCGGCGCCCGACAGAGACGGAGGGAGGGAGAGAGAGAAGGAAATGCAGTTATTGCCAAAGGAAAAATTTACGACCTGAGACCAACGCATTACCTGATGCTGGCGTATTTTTAAAGGTCTGCGACAATTTATATAATGTAACAGACGCGTGAAAATATGGCTAAGGGTTTATAACGTTATAAGTATGGTCATTCTACATAACTGTATATTTTGAAAATTATATTTTAAATTGTAAATGAAAATGTTGCAGGTAATTTCAGTCTTCTAGTGGGATTATAAATTATTTATTCTAACGTTTTCGAAACATAGTCTTGGAATGATTTTACTATTATCTATCAGAATGAGTTAATAACTACGGAGTAATCCCTTACAATAAAAAAATTACCAAGTGCAAATTAGTTACGGTACAAATACAATTGACCATCACTGTTTGTCACATATTCATTTATTATCTCTGTTGTAATTTCTTTCAGTAAAATTCAACTATTAAGCATACTAAAATTTCATCCTTTAACATTTATCTAAACGCCAAAAAAGGTCCTTAACAGGAAAGTATGTAACTATTAACTCAATAACATTGTAATGCGTAGTAAATATTGAAACTAATAATGACTTTTCTAAATTTCTATTCATTTAATGAATATAAACCGAAATGAGTAATAATATATTACATAAAACTAAAACCAAGAGTGTCAGGTTTTACATTATACGTTTAATCACAATAGTGTGTCATGTAAGATTTAATTAATATAACATTTTCCAAATCCAGGGAACCCAGTATAAAAATGATTATCCTATATTGTCAACATGTGACGAAGTAGAAATCACAGAAAAACTCACCTTGGAATGCTGGTAAACGTGTGGATGATCCGCCTTTCAAATTCGTATGTTCATCGATGTATTACCGTCAACTAGAACTTTCTAAAAGAACTCAAAGCACGAGCACTTCAGAAAAAAGAAAAGATGAACCCGCTCAAAAAGATCACAAACCCAGCCTAGTGTTTGATACACAAGAATTTAAACCTCAGGTTTATTCGCGTTCGCCGATCAGCTTTGTACGCCAGCGGTGCGGTTGCTGGCCGTTACAAGCACCGTCTGACCCTGAATTGCAGAAGGGAGTCTCCGGCTTCTTACTGCATTTACGCTCGGCAAGGATAATCCACTGCGGTGTCTGAATAACCAAAGAGAAACCATTGGCGCGCTTTTTGAATGGTAATTGTGCAGCAACCTTGTGAATGAGAATCTTAGAACGGGACGTGCTACATTCTCTCAATGGCCCCTCACCTCTACATTCGTGACCAAATAATAGATTTTGGCTGCATGTCCTCTGTCTGGATTTATAGCTCAAAATTAGATGTGTTTTAAAGTTAGATGTTTTAAAGTGTTCCCCCTCCTTTTTCTTCCAAGTTTATTCAGGAACTGTTCTTTGCCGCTTGAAGTATATCATCCTCGTTCTTTTCCTGTTTGCCCGATCGTTGGCACACCTTTCTTATTCTTTTTTTCTCTTTCTCTCACAAATCAATCCTCCAAGTATTGTGAACCATATTTTATTTACTATCTTCAGTTTCGTCCGACTAGTTATTTTTGCGGTTCCAAGCAATGTATATTTTACTGCGACGATCCTTCGTAGTGCATCTCGCCTATTTTATAAAATTTAACATTTATGATGGGAAATATTTAAAATGACAACAATAATTTTTGCCATTTCGTTCAGTCATGAAACGTATGTTTCATACGTAAAAGGATCCACTCTAAATATTTCTAATACCAATAAGCTTGCAACTAGTCAACAACATTTATATTACACGTACATTTCAATACACTAATAATAATAACAATAATAATACTACTAATAATAATAACAGATAAAATTTACAATTATTAAATTACATGATAAAACTCTGTCGTTCACAATGTTTCGACCCTAGTATAAAGGTCTTCAAGTACAATCTGAAATATAAGAAAAACTACTATGTAACAATATAACTAATAACAAATCATGGAAGTTATTTGTTCATAAAAAGAGGGGAGTTACCTCAATATGGCAGCACAAAGTTCATATAAGATATGACATCAAAATAGAGTCATCATCCAGCCATAGTATCATCAGGATAGATTGGTGATTTAGTAGAAACTAATAATATGGATGCTAAGCAATTAACAAGATGTAACTTATTGTTCGCACAACATGACAATACGGTCAACAATACACGAACTTAAAAGGTAGTAGTTAAAGTGCGACATCAACTACATACTCGTAAGATATGAATCATACTGTCGGGACGGGGTGGGACTAGAAGGGATGTGATGGCACGGGATGGATGTGACAGGACGGGGTGAATATGGCAGGATGGAATGGATTTGGCAGGGCGGGATGGATGTGGCAGGACGGGATGGATGTGGCAGGACGGGATGTGGCAGGACGAGATATGGCAGGACGGGATGAGGCAGGACGGGATGGATGTGGCAGGACGGGATGGATGTGGCAGGACGGGATGGATGTGGCAGGACGGGATGCCGCAGGAGGGAGCGGGGGATGACGGGGGAGGAGGAGGAGGGAGAGGTCCGGGTGGAGTAAGTTGGTGCGTGGCAGGACAGAGTTCACTATAGATATAACTTCATTGATTTTCTTGCCTCGTAGAAGATTGTGACAAATAAAAACCTCAAGAAGTATAACAATAAAACGAGCTCTTCCCTTCATGGATCCTACGCACGTAGTGCAATCGGCTACGACACGGCGAAGCTTTCGTAAGCAGCGGCGGCGCCAAGCGCTGCTCACCCAACTTTTACTCCGTCGTTAAGTTTCGGCCGTGCGCCCACCCACCGCCCACGCCCCTGCGCAGTAATAAAGTGCTGGCGGGCAACCGGTGAAGGCGGGGCGACATACCTTGGGGAAGACAGGCACGGGGAGTAGACGGGCGGCCAAGAACGGAGCGGGTCGGAGCGGAGCCGGGCAGAGGGTGGGACGGAGCGAAGCGAGTGGCCGAGGCGGGGGGCGTCGGAGCGAGACGGATCAGGACAAAAGGGGCGTGGCCGTACAGGGCGGCACCGAGCAAACAGGTTTGCGTGGATGTACGTGGGCTGGAAGGGCAGAGTGGAACGGGGAGAGGACCGAGTCGAGGACAAAACGAATCGGATGAGAGGGGCTGGACATAGCGAGATGGCTGGCAAAGCTGGTCGGGTCGGGAGAGGACGAGGCAAAACGTGGAAAGGCGGAGTGGAATTGGTCGGAACGGTGCGCGCTCTGGCAAGAGTGGAAACAGCCGAACCGCGAAAGAAGGAAGAGGTACAGAACAGGGCAGGAGGGGCATGGGGCGGGAACGGGAGAAACAGGAAGGGGGGGAAGTGTTGTGAAATGGGAGGGGAAGGCGGGTCGGGAGAGGGCAGGCATGAAATATCGTAGTGCGCGCCGGGGTTATAGCGGGTGGCGAGGGCCGCTTCCTGCTTTGACGGGTCGAAGTCGAGGATATTTCAGGGCGCCACGTGGAGCTTGCCTCTGATGGGAGCAAAGGTTCTCTTTCTTCGTCTTCTGATTGTCGTGCAGATTCTTTTCTGTAGATGGTTTTCGTAGGGATCTGCAACGAAAAATAAGTCAAATATTAATATAAAACTAGTAATACAACAAGGTTTACGGAATCACTCAGTAATGTTACTCCATTCCAATCTATTAATTCAACAATACGTAGAACCTTAAGTTTTGTATTTTACAAGCGAAATAATTTTATCTTATTTTTTCGTACCAATATTACTTTTGAAATGTATGAACATGTAGTTTTCTCATAGATGTGTTTGAAAATTGACATAATATATAAAAGTGACATAATAAATTAACATAAAAATATTTCGAATAAGAACGTACATTTTTATTAAAATCTATTGACCTTAGATTTTTCAAAATTTTGTACCTGGAGAGTACTTGAGGTGAAATTTTTAAATGATGGCACTCATTCTAACACAGAAGGCGAAGCAAGCAATGAAGCTAAAATTAACGCAGAGCGGGTCAGGGCGAAACATGTGTGTATGTGGAACGGAGCATGAGAGGTAGGGGAATTGGGGGAGGGGCAAACGAAAAATGCGGGGGGAGGTTTGATTGAGTAATTAGAGATTCCGGACACGTCAACTGCTAAGGACATTATTCCCCGACATACAGTGCATGTGTTTTTTCTCAAAAGGTGACGGTGATCATCTCCCGCTGTATGGGAGATCCAGCGCCGGATTTTCCCAACCAGGTATCTCTCACCAGCTGGGCACGGACCCCCTAGGACCATCTCTAAGCTCCAACCGCTCTCCCGGCCTGTGTGGTAGTGCAGCGTATGCAAGTGAAGATCATGTAAGGCAGGGTGAAGATAGAACAAGAAAGGGAATAAATAACGCGCACGGTCCGTGGCCCGATTGTTAGAGCACTGGTCACGAATTCGTCTGGTTTAGTCGGAGAAACCACGGAAAACTACCAATCAGAGCAGCTGGCCGACAGAATTCTCCCCCAGATTGCAACTGAATTCGATCTAGTTATCTAGCTAGTAGCCGATCCGGTGTAAGCCGGTCCGCTAAGGCAGTAGTGCCGTAGCGATCTCGTACCGAAAGATCGCGGGTTCGAGTCCCGCCTCGGGCATGGTTGTATTGTGTTCGTCCTTTCACCCCTTATCATCATCATCATCATCATCATATCAGGGAAGGCAACGGGAAACCACCCTGAATAATTTATCCCAAGAAAACCCGTTATGGGTCACCTAACTTCCGTATATGGAAGATAGGACCAAAGAAGAGATCTAACTAGTGTCTACAATCCTGCCACCGTCGGGACTCGAGTCTAGGATCTTCTGGTCAGAGACAAAGCCGTGTTATCAGTTGATGCTCTGAGCCAATTCCCACGGCGTCGTGGTAGGAGTAGAAAGAAGGTGGTGGTTGGTAGAGCGAAGCGGTGGCAGTAAGGCGTTCGTGGCGCCGCGTCGCGGTGGCGTCCCTCACCTCGTAAATCAAACTATGGCCGAGCGATTGCGGCGGTTGCCGAGGTTCAGAGGCGACGAGACCGTATATTTCGAGACAGAGGTCGCAATAAAAGGTGAGGTGAGGTGTGGGCGCCATTAAGGCAGGAGTGGAGGGGCTGATCCGAGATAAAGCAGGAGAAAGGAGGGCGATCATTTCCCGCAAGGCTCTCGCCGCTGTGCGACCGCGATGAAGTCGAGACGACGCCCTCTCAGCCCCGCGATCGAACCCCGAAATCCCCTGGGATGCACTCGGCAGACATGGTTCCGTGAATGGAATCAGAAAGGTGGGCATGTCTGTATTTTTCACACGAGGGAATGGGAATATATACGAATTTCTCAGAATAAATATTATATACTTCTATAGCATGTAGAGGGGTCGAAAATGTGTGTCAATTGACATACTATAGTGGAGAAATGCATATAACGGACTTGACCTGCTCCTGACTGTTAGACAACTCCGTAAGTGCAGGTATTGGGTAGCTTCATGATATTTCCTTGAGTGGGGCCAAACAATCAGTCGAAACAGTCACAGTGTATAACTTAGTTATACGCAATTTCCTATTATACTCGTATAGTCATTGGCAAAACGTGAATATTCTTGACTCATCTGTATGCCCTAGAGGTTTGCAACATTCTTTCTGAGAACTTGTATTTCTAAACTTTCTAGAAATCATATATTTAAAAAAAATATTTACAACTAATAAGAGACGTAATACGCTACGCAAAGTAAAAAATAAGGTGCAATGAAAAGAAATAAAGTATTTAAAATGTCAATTTCCGGTAATGAATGAGAGAAAAAATTCATTTGGTGCTTGACTGCACTTCATATTCCTTTACTCAGAATATAATTTTATGTACGTAATTTTTATGTATATGCTTGTTCCAAAACCGTTGTACTCGACAATAAATCACTAATGAGCAAAGCTTAATCGTTCAGATAATTCCACTCGGCCCTAGAGGTGATATACGCGTACAAAAACAAAACACCAAATTGGAGTTGTACTAGGTAGTGAAAGAAATTCACCATATGCGAACGCGTGATGAGTTCATTGCTGAGGAGGGTGGGGTCAACGTAGGGAAGCAAAGATCGTGAACACTGTAGTTCACTGTTTACTGGTATCGCCTGCAAATGTAAGCTTAGAAACGAACAATAAGAACAGATATTATTTTCTAATTCTTAACTAGACGCTGATCGTCTCAGCTACTATCTTTTAGTCAAACATTCTATGCAACGGAATTGGAATCTATGTTCTCCCAGTCTGTGGAGTTTATGTAGCAGACTTTAAACTACAGTATACTCCTGATTACCCATGCTCTGGTTAACAGAGGCTTCTGATTAACACGGCGCCATCAAACTACAACCAAATAATTCACTGAATAAGAGAAAACGAGTATGTACGTTCGTTGTTCTAGTTGAAGCGAGCCAGCGTGTGAGATTGGCAATGCAGACACTGATTCTAAGAATTCTAAGGTTCGCTCCCGAAATCGACAGATAATCATGTGATTCGTTCGTTAAACATTACGAATGTCGTTTATCGATCGTCATTTCCACTCCGCAAGTTTCAAGTTTCCCACTTCAAAGTTTTTAGTAGTCTGTGAGTCCTATGAACATATTTCTTAATTCATTTAGTGTTTAGTAATTTTTATTTTTAATTTTTCAAGTTATCACCGATCATTATCCTAGTTGATCAATAACCGAGACTTGTATATCTTCTATTTATCTCACATAATTATACGCCTATTATGCAAAGCTCACAGTATTATCAGTGAACTGCATAATCGTAATATTTACAAAACTCATGATTTTCGTTCAGAAAGAAATTTTAGCATTCTACTTACGCAATTTCTTGATTTTTTTCTTTAAATGAAAGTGTGTTACACTTGCTGTTATCAACCCGTTTTATAATAAAAGCATTAAAATTTAATGTCTTAAAATTGATAAAATGAATACTTTTCTTCATCATGTAATTTTCAAGACCTAGTACACTCCATGTAGTTTGTCTCGGTAGTTTTATTTTGTAAGTTGCAATAGCTCTATCGATAGCAGTCAACGTTCCATAGCAAGTTTAAAGATTAATGGGTGTTTTAAGCGAGGAGATTAGTAAGCTAATGTCAATGTCTAGCAAGCGTCTGGCATGTGTCTTTACAAAAAATGTTGACTGATTATAATATCATGTGATGCATTACGTTTAAGTTACAGTAGACAACAGAATTGTCTGTGGTAGTCCTCAAAATACGAATACAGGTCTTGGTACATACAAAACGTTCCTATAACATTTTCAGAAAGTATGTTTGTAACTGTGTTTATAGTGAACAGTGAATATATTGTTCCAGAATTTGTAAATGTCTCAATTCGTTAGTCTTGAAAAATACCTACCGCACGACTTGAGACAATATTTTTGAGATTTTGTATTTTCAACGTCAGCCTTATACAGTACTTTCCTGTTGTAACTTTTTAACAGATCTATCTTTTTGTGCGATGGAATCGCACGGGTTTGGCTAGTATCACATGCTGTTTGAAAGGTTCTCGTTGTTCTCTAGACTTAAATTCTGTCGTCACTGCCGCGCGTGGCAGCGACACACACACACACACACACACACACATACACACACAGACGCTACGGGGTTGGATGTTCCCGGTGAATCTTCCTCCCCGGCGCGCAGGCAATCTCGTAAACAGAGGCACGCCCACACGCGAGGCCTGTGGGGCCGCGACGGCCGAGGCCTGGAAAGAAACCCCTCAATCCTTCCTCTGGAAGAGCCATTACCGGCCCCCCGGAGCGCGGGCCGAGATCCAGCGATAATCAAATATTCACAACACATCGATCTCTTCTATTCGCGGAAGCGCTAATAAAGGAGCCACCGACAGCGTCGGCAGTTCCCCGCCCGCCCGCCCCCGCGCCGCCCGCCCACCGGCGTTACGAGAAAACCGCGCTCACATTTACGCCCAAGGCGCGCGTAAATAGTGGCCAGACCCGAATGCGGGGCGGGGCCGGAGGTGGTGGGGTGGTAAAGGAGTGGGGAGGCCAGAAAAGTAAGGGAGGAGGATTAAACTGAGCGGCGAGAGCAAGTGACGCAGACATCGCCCGGAATGGGAAGAGGAGGAGGAGGAGCGAGGAGGAGAGGAGGAGGAGGGGAGGAGGAGGAGGAGGAGGAGGCGCGGTGGCGTGGCGGAGGCGGAGGTGGAGGCGGAGGCGGAGGTGGAGGCGGAGGCGGTTGGCGGTGTGCGGTGGCGTGGCGGGTGCGGTGCGGTGGCTGTGGCAGGTGGCTAGGACAGTAGTGGAGCGGTGGCGGAAGATGAGAAATATGCAAGAGTGCGGGAAGGAGAGGCAGAACACATGAAGGAGGAAGTAGAAGACGTTGCGGGACGAGATGGAGGTGGCTGCGATAGCGGCGGAAGTGGCCGAGGAGGTAGTGGTGGCGGTGTGAAGAAAGAAGGCGTACAGTGGGCGCAGCGGAGAGGTGAAATGGCTATGGAGGTAGTAAGTAGCGGATAGCACTGGCGGAGGTAGCAACGTACGTGGAGCGATCGTGCGTAGTGGTAGTTGTAGTGGAGGCGACGGCGGAGGAAATGGGAGGGAGGTGCTGGAGTTGAAGGAGAACGGTAGCTGGGGTGGCGAAAAGAGAAGGAGAAAATGGTGTGGCGAGGAATGTTGGTGTTAGCGCGTGCACTAGCGGGGACGGAAAGTGACAGGGCAGTGGCGGGGGGGGGGGAGGGAAGGCGGTGAAGAAGGCGGCTCGAGGGAGAGGGAGAAAACAAAGGGGTTGCGAAGGCAAGATTTGAAGGTATTGCTGGCGATAGCATAGACAGTGACGACAACATATGTGGACGCGGTTGTTGCAATAGTAGTTGTGGCGGCAGTGTCACTTGCGGGGGAGAGAGCGTAGACGAAGGTGGAAGTGGCAGTTATTGTGGTGGTAACGGCGCGGCGGAAGAGGTGTCTGTGGAGGGGCAAAAGTCGAACGCGACTGCGGAGGCGGCGGCAGTGACGGCAGTAGTAGTATTGCTAGCAAAGATGGTGGTGGTGTAGTTGATCGTGATGGTTATGGTGGTGATGGAGAGATGGTGGCACTGGTGGGTGCTTGATCGTAAGCTGAGTGGCGGTAGCAGTGGTGACGGCGGAGGCGGGGATTGCTGATGGGGGCGTTTGTGACTGAGAAAGGAGCCGGGATGGTGGAATGGTAATTGGTGGTTGTAATGAACTTTTATATTGGTGGCAGCGGCAGTGGTGGTGAAGCCTGCGGTGGCCGTGGTTAACAGATTTTATTAGCAGTAAAGTTTTAAAAAATCAGTCGTTAATTCCAGTATTTATAAATTGATTTTCTCTTATATAGCATCTGGCCGAATGCTGACAATTACGAGTGAAGTTTTATTTCTGTGTTTGGCGTCGTAATGTTTATAAAACATTAGTGTACTAAAATAGGAATGTTATTGAAAATACGCTCTTAAATGTAACAATACTTAAGAGAACACAAGAGAACATAGGCATCTGTATATTGAAAACAAACCATAACGAAGAATTATTTGTCAAATACCTTGTTTTCTGATGGGTTAATGTTTACTTCGTCTTGTTTTTTATGCTGTGAGTATTGTTGAGTAATATATTTCTATCGGAAGTATCTTTACTACAACACGAATTAAGGTAATAATAGAGTAGGGGTAAAAGTCACAATTCAGATATGAGATCAGACAATGGCAATAGGATATGCCGTTATTTTGTTAGTTTAATGATGTTATTCTTGTACTTATTATGAGAATGAGAGAGACCAATGTGATCTCAGACAAGGAAAAGAACACAGGGATAAAGCTGAAAAGAAGAACAGAGCCACAGCAGACTGCGCTGGCTTGTTATAAAACCTAGTTTGTTTGTTCAGACAACGAAGGCCAAGCCTACACGAGAGCAGAAAACACCGGGTGAATACGAACGCCAATGGCAAACAGTCGTGTAAACGATATATTTTATATTGTTTATACATATAGAAATGCTATTTGGAATGTGTCATCTTCATTGTTGCTACAAAGGGAATAAATGATTGATAAATGGTTGATTCACGAATTTTGATTTGATGAGTTGCAGAGTTGGCAAACGTTGATTTTTGAGGAATTGTGGTAAAGATATTTTACCTTACCAAAGTTGTAAATAAATGTGCAAATTACAATTTGGATGTTAAGTACTTGATTTGAAGGATTGGAATTTTGAACCGTTATGAATGAACTATTTTGTGATAAAATATTTGGATATTTACACCTTGTTTTTGAATTCATAAAAAATGATATTCATAATATTGTTCAAAGTTAACTATTTGGTTTACTATTAGAAGTATTAAGAATAATCAAGCTACTAATTGGCTGAATGAATTCAACAATTCAATTTCGTAATTTCTGAAGATTTGTTTCCTTCTGTACATCGGTGGAGAGTCATCGTCTTTCGTGAACGTTGAAGACGATAAGACCTTAGCAGAGATAAATTCAAAAGTAAGTTGAATCAAACAACACATGGTAGACACATGGAAATCAGTGACTGTTAAAATAAAAATGTGCATATCATGAATGATAAATCATTAAGATCATTGGAATTTCCATAGAGTTGGATTTTGACTACTAAATGAAGTGCTCTATTATAAAAACAAAAGTGCCCTCCAACAGTGCTCTATATTTTACTAATCTATTCTCCACAAATTCACAACAACGGTAGCATCCCTTCAGACTGGCATCGTGCATAAGGACAAAAGTATATGTACGTACTGAACACTGCGTAATCTCAAATTGCATGTGCGTACGTGTTTGGGGGTCGTTACGAGTATTAATCCAAAACTTGATTCTTTGGACCGACATAGAGTCAACCACCTGTTAATTAATACGCACAATATAAATAATTAACGGTACCCAATACAAATATTTTATAACTAACGAATACATTTTGTGATTAATAATTTAACGGAGAAGCTCATAATAGATTAGAATAGACGGCTCACGTTATGTTCAATATACACATATGTCATGAACATTTATTTCTACGTCACAGTCGTGGTTTTGCTGTTCTGTATTCATTGAACTATGTTATCTCTCTTTTTGATCTTAAACGCTGTGAGTAGAAAAACGTCTGAAGAGGGAGAGACAAGGAAGAGGGAGGAGGGCAATGTTTGGGCATGGAGATGGTTAGACAGAATTGAGTAAACTGTCTCGTAGGAAGACCGATCGCTTTCATACAAATGAACGTTTGCTATAGGGATGCACTGAAATAGTTCGAACATTTCATCCTCGACATTTGTGAGTCCTTGTCACAATATTCAGGCGTCCGGATATCCCAGGCAACTTTCTTCTGTATCATACACAGGACATTCCCAGGAATGAATATGAGAATAAATAATGAATATAACAATGGGCCCGAAAGCAAGTATATAGGAATTTAAAATGAATAATTTAATTTTCGATGGTACTAATAGCCAAGGAGTATGAAGCTCCAAGGATAGGGCATATTATTGACCATTTTGGGTTTTAGGTCATCAAAATCCGCTCCATACCAATCAGCAGTAACAGAAAGGTATATGGCTCACGAGAGACGGTAGAGGCAATGTTATTTCCAGCCTCTTTCCTGGTGGTGGCGGCCACAAAACAAGCTATGCAGTCCCAGGAAATTTAAGTTTAGGGTAGGGCTTGGGCACATTAGAGGCTGTTGCGCCATGTGCAGACAGACAGACGTTTTAAATATACAATCATTATCATTCATGTTGCCGAATCTTGTAATGTAAGTGAAGCTTTCGATGCCAACCGGAAAACCCAAGTGGGCAAGACAGCTTTATAGTCTTCGTCGACAAACACACAAATCAGTTTTTCTTTTCACTAAATTTCTAATACTTTTCACTTAGAATAATAGATACGCGTAAGTAGACTATCTTAATCAAATCATAAGCACTCCCAAAAGGGAAATACAGTGAAAGAAATCACCTCTAATTATTTCATAATTGGCCCAGAAGAGTATCATGTTGCTATCGTTGACCGCCAACATCCAATCCGGGATGTGGCACCAGAGGACGAGGCCAGCCGGGGCGCGCGCCGGAAACCGATTTGTGTGTTCTGCGAGGGCGACCACAAAGGCCTCCCGCCCACTGCCGCGTGTGCGGCTTCTCCGCCGCGGCGGGTTTATTTGGCGCCGAGGCCCAATCCGGGGATTATTTGGTCTCAGGCGCCGCCCCGCCCCGCCC
>BOPP01000162.1:1451573-1495574 GCA_017312745.1 Gryllus bimaculatus | reverse complement strand
CTCCCCAACCTCCTCCGACGCACGCCAACCGCCGCGCCCACCTTGCCCTCACGCAGGAAACGCGCCGGCCCAAACCTTTCAGTGCAGGGCTGTCCAACGAATTGGTTAAGCCAAACCTGTTTGGCTTACTTCATTTCCAGGAGAAACTGGAGACGTCTTATTAGAAAATAGCTGAATGTGGCCAAGCCGACGCTTTAAAGTGTTTTTAAAATATTTGTTAAAAATGTCTACCTTGCACGTTCTAAATAAAAATATAGTTTAAACATACACTTCTCTGTTTTGTCATTCTTGGGTGAAGTTTGTAAAATATAATCTATTAAGAATTAAAATTAATTAATAAAAAAATACAACAAATGTGACACGCAACTCTTCTTGCTGGATGTTCGTTCGGGCTACGGCCTCTACCCACTCCAAAATACGTTAAAGAACCTAGTCTGAACGCTCCCAGAAGAGTTGATCTGAATAGAACATTCTTTTAGCGTATTATTGAGCTATGTATTAAAGAAACTTTGTACATTTGCGACCTGTTTTTTCTATGAATTTTTATATTACATACGTACATATTATTATATTCTAAAATAAACCTAAAGTAGATTTATATTACAATATTTATTTTCTGGTTGATATTATCCTAAAAAACTGAGTATCCGATTAGCATTATCGTATGTGCTAAACATAACAAAATTAACTTATAAAACGTCATGAGAGCGATGGCTTCAGAGCACATAGTATACGAGACCACCGTTAGAACGCAGCGCTAGAAAAACAAAAACGTTTTTTCAGAAATTTTTAGAACCTTCTGAACAGATCCGCAAACAAATCACCTGTTCCCCATCAGAAGTCTGAAATACATCAAATAACACCTCATTTGTCTCGGTTAGTGGAAGGGGTCTAACAGTGAATGACGGACGAACCCAGGGTATCTCCCCCCGTTCGAAAGTAGAGGAAGTTCGGAGTCTCACATCTTTGTGTTCGAGACGTTTTAACTTACAGTGCTGCAAAAGAACAGATGCTTTTGCGACCCATTCCAAGAAAATACGCAAAGTCTGCCGGGTGAGGTACTACGTCAAAATAATTTTATTTGTATATTCACTCTTTAAAGTTGTCATTTCTGTGTTTATCAACCGTAAACTTTAGGACTCTCTAACTAGGCCACTAAGGCCAGAGTAGTTGGGAAAATCGAATAGATGTGTTGCGCAGTAGTAAGCAGCATATAGTTCATTAATGATGATTCAACAACGATCACTGTGAGAAAGAGCATGACATGGTTCAATACTCAAGGTAACTAACGATCCCTGGTATCCAATGAACATGACTTGGTTCAACAACTACGATTGTGAGATTACACTCAGGTCTCATCTACAAAATGAGTAGTTTATACGACGACAGAAAGAAAGTTGTGTATTTACTCTGTCACAATATAGAAACGGCTACATTACTCGTATAAGTGTTCACTAAAAATGTTTTGCTTTTCTACATTCCGTTAATGTATTTAGAATCCGCTACGAATAACATTGTTTAGCCAACAGAGAGTGGGACAGAATAACGGCAAATTAAAGAAAATAAAAATAATGAAAAAACTGGTCGGATGGCACAAATGTGCTCATTTCACGCCAAAAAGTCAGAAACGTGCAAGCATCCTGGCGCACCAAGAGGCAATTTGAGGAATAAATATTACAATCGATTTGCATTAGAGTACTGAGAAATCAATGTTTCAGATAAACAAAGAAAGATAAAAAAGATCTGATGGCGTAGAGATATGTTGGAAAGAGGGAGAAGTATGATCAGCTATCGCAGTAAGAACGGCGCACTGAACGACTTAAGTACATAAAGAATATAAAGTTTCACGTGTTATGTTACTATACACTTGGACTTAACGTACCTCACACAGAAGTGGGAAAAATAAAATCCTTTCGAGATGAAAGTAGACTAACAGAGGCAAAGGACGAGAGCGCAAAGCTGGGAGCACAGCACTGGGAAGACAGCGGAACTTGGGGAAAAAGAGCAGTGTTTGAGGAGGAGAGTGAGGCATCAGGAGGAGTGAGGGGTTTGCGAAAAAGAACGAGACGTCAAGAATATTGTGACTTGCGGGAAAAAGTGTGCATCCGAGAAGAGAGCAGAGATTTTTGGCAGCGGGAGGGTAAGTAAGCTTGAGTAAGCAAGGTAGGAAGAAAAGGGGGCTTACGAATTTAAGGCACGGGAGAGGAAAACGGAGCGCCTGAGAGAAGTAAGGTAAGTGGGCGGGGGAAAGGCGTGGCATGGTGATGAGACCGAGATTTGGGGAAGTAAGCGGAATTTCGGGAAGGCAGTAGGGTAGGGGAAAAGTTGAGGGATTTGGGGGTTAGATCAGGTCACAAGGAGAGAGAGAGAGAGAGAGAGAGAAAGAGAGAGAGAGAGAGAGAAAGAGAGAGAGAGGCACACGGAAAGAGATGGGGTGCGGGAAGGGACCGAGGTGTGGTGATAGGAACGGGCTTTGGAGAAGTGAGTGGGGCTTGGGAAAGGGTTGGGGATTGGGAAGGAGGAAGAGAGAAAGATGAAGCAAGGTGCGGGAAGGGAGCGAGAAGCGCGGAGAAAAGGGCGGGGTGTGGGCCACAGGGCGCAGGGCGCAGGGCGCAGGGCTTGTGCGCAGGCGCGGGGGAAGAGAGCGGGAAGGGGTCGCAGAGCGCGGAGCTCGGCCTTCGGAGGGCGCGGGCAGGGGAGCGGGGGCGGGGTTGCCGGAGGCGCTGCGCGGCCCTGGCGCTGGCGGCCTTCGTCACGTCGCGCACCTCACGTCCTCACCGGCGGCGGCCGCTTCCCACGCAGCCTTCGTCCGGGATCCTTCGGCGCCGGCGGCCTCGGGCACGAATCGCCCCTCCCCCTCCGCCCCCTCCCCCCGTCCCCACCCCTCCCTGCCTTCGGCGCACATGTAAGATAGACGTCTTCCCCCCGAGGCGAAGACTGGCTTAGGAGTGAATCGCCTAAAATTAATATATTATAAAATGACAGAGTGATGTCGCTTAGTATACTTCATATTTGCGTATGCAAGTATAAAGTACACTAGAGCACGAGCGAGTTTCAAAGAAATGAATTAATAACAGTTACTTTGAGTTTCTGAAGTACTCTCTCTTCGTCTAATGACAACTCATAGAAAATGATCTGTGTTTGTGCGCATGAATTTTCAAATGGGGTGGTCACAAATTTTATGGGTGTGGTAAATTTTTAAGTGTCATGTACTTCAAAGAAACTGAACTAAATACGTGGTTATGTTTTAAGAGAGTTTATTAAACCAATGAAATAAGTGTAAACAGGTATTATATTTATGATGTTTGTACTCGTAAGTGGATAATTATGGTAAAAAAAATTGGTAAGAAACTTCATATTTCTCAATTTTGTTTTAATAAACATAGTATAATATTCTACAGTGAATGTCAGACTCGTACACTGAATAATTAATAAACTATTAAAAAACTTAAAAATCTTAGAAACTAGTGGCTCCACAACGTAGTTCACATTTCCTCCCATTTGTAATTAATTCGTAAAGTCCTTCCTCTTGTATATCTACTTCAACGCACACATAAGGCACGTACGTCTTTAGCGAGGTCGTAATAGATAGGCATGCCATGATGCCAAATTTCAAGCAAATCCCAGGCGCACAGTGGAAAAGATGCGTATCTCACGGAAGTACACATACTCGTTGGTTAATGGGCGTCACATCGCATGACCAGCAAATTCGCAGGAGACCGAGCGATTTCTCCCCAGGAATAATTAATTATGTACTTTGTATGATCTTTACCTCGACTATTTACTCTCATTAAGTTAGAATAATTCTGCGTTGAAGTGGATCGAGCGCGATTTCAAATGATACATTTTCTAAATTAACAAATGTTCTGTCAGAATAGAAGCCACTCAGTTTGCTAACATATTATCAAACACAAACATATCACAATAAGTTAGTTGCATGTACAACTTATAATTTGAATTTCATCTCAAATATGTTGATTTTTTCTTCTTCTGTTAGTACCTGGCTTCTCATTGTCATGATTCAAATTCTACTATTGTCATTCTGTTTGTCAAACTTTTTGTACATGCTACAACTACATCCGCAGTTTACTATTTTACAATTATTGGCCGGGTGAAACAGTATTATCTTAGACTCAGCATCCACTAAAGATGTTGTTAAGGAACGATTGTATTGTCACTGGCCGATACGGTGGTTGTAAAGTGTACTTGGTGGCAATTGTAGAGATTGGCCGTTAGTGTCAGTCAGGTCAGGTGGGTAATTTTTACCCGTTGGCGTGTCACACATTCATCACACCCATTCTCGTCGTGGGGTCTTTGGGCGGCTTGCGTGGTTGTCGTTCGGCATTGAGACTTGCCGGCATAAGTTGCCCCTTCGCTGTGAGATACTAATTTGTCAGCCTTTTCGCGTGAATTTGGTGGTTACAATCATCAAATCATTCCTCTTAATCACTAATTCATCACAATTGCCTCTTCAATTATCTTGCTCGCGCAAGTTTTGTTGACACACCAGTTCCCTAAACCTTATTCAGCGCTGAAGAACACGACATTTTGAGATACTTAGGTCTAACTCGGAACGGCACGGTCTAATTTACAATGCTGTCAACATTCAGATCGCAACTTCAAAATAATCATATTCCTCTTGTCACGTGTTAATGCAATAAGTTCATAACAATATCTCCATTCTCTATGGAATATCAAGAAAACTCTCGCCCAAGGTACGTAACAACATTGGGTGTGTCATGCAAGGGGCTTGTGTGTCATTTCCAAGAAACTGTTGAACTGGAACTGTTAGAGAAAGCTCATCGCTCTTCTTCCCCAGCGTTCAACAGGCATCTCCTTTCCCTAACCAAATTTCTTCACTCCTTTTGTACACTGTTACTGCGATTTAGTTTCTATTCGTTAATTGAGTTTTCGCTGTATTTTAAGCCATATCCATTCTCTTCATTTTTTTTGAAAATGTGTATTTCCTATAATTAGAATGGAAGAGTTTTTTATCGCCGGTAACTTCCCAGCGAATACATGTATGACAGTTGCAATTACTGTATAGCATGAGGCCGGATTAAATATTTTAACAAAAGTAAGTCTTCCATCTCACATAATGATATTTACTTTTCTCACTTGCGAGTTCGAGAACAATGTATTTATCCTCTCCTGCTTTTCGGTATTTTTGCTCCGCCCACTTTGCGATAAGGATATGTTTGTATTGTTTTTATTTCCCCAGACGCACGGAAAGGAGGGTAGTATATTTTACTCTACGGTAGGCTACTTCAAAATAATCAAAACCGAAGGGGTGGCCTTTCTTGCCAGAAGACAAGCGGGAAAAGGAAGGGCCCGCGAGCGCTAAGTGAGCGAAGCGAAGATTTCCCAGCGGCGCGATGGCCGTGGCGTCCTCGGCAGGCGGCATCGGCCGACCGCGTTTTATTCAATTTCCTCCGACCGCCCGGACATCCTCCCGTCTGTCTGCGGTCGGAATTGGACGGACTCTCGCCGGCGGGTCGCTGCATCCGCCCACCCCACACCACCCCGCGCAACCCGGCCGCTTCCCCTCAGTCACCCCAACCAGCCCCGTCCCCTCGACCACCCACGTAGTGCATGAGGCCCTGGTCAATGCACCCGCCCACCCCCCCCTACACCCCGCAGGACCAGACCGTTTCACCTTGCCTCGTTTCCACTCCGACTCCCCCTACCTGCCCCGCCCTCCCCATCCATGCGATCCATGCGCTGCATGAGCTCCGCTTTCTTCGCTTTGACAAGCCTACGCACACACACCCCGCCCCTTCCGTCCAAACTTTCCACCTTATGCCCCCCCCCGCTCCCTCCTCCAATACGACCCGCCGCACACCCACTGCCACAGTCTCGTCCCGCCTAGTCCTTTTTACCTTGCTTTTCGTCGGATCTCCCCGCCCTTACTCTTCCGGCTCTGTCTCATCCCACCCGTCCCATCCTGCTCGCCCCGCTCCTTCCAAAAAATCCCCGCTCCACTCTATCCTAGTCTTGGCCCGCCTAGATCCCGTTTCTACCTCGCTTTTCCTTGCTTCGTTCCGCCTCGACTCAACCGGCTCCAGCCCATCACTCCCCGCCCAGCTCTCGCCCTCCCCTTCTCCTTCCGAGTCCAGCTCCTGTCCACAGGCACACACGCCCGCACGCCGCATCCACGGGGTTTCCGTTGAGGGGGCGACAGGAAAGGACGCGCTGCACCGCGCTGCACCGCGCTGCACCGCGCCGCGCAGCCCGGCCTCGCGGCTGCAGTCTCCGAGAGATCGCTGGCGGGAGCGGGAGGCGAAGGCACTTCAGGAGACCCGCTTCTCGTCGAGTGGATGAGGATTTTCTACAAGGAGGATTTGTGTTTCCACTACTTCTCTTTCACTCATCAGTCCTAATGCTAAGAGTGAGCTAGAATATTTCCCACAAAAATTGTTAAATAGTTGTTCCAAAATGTATAGTGTTTATTTAATTACTATCAGCGTTTCTTGAGAAGCCATGATATCTTAACAAAAGCCGTAAACTAACCTAAATAATAACATAACCACAAGAAGCACGACTGAACAGCTGTTGTGGCGGAAGGATACTTCTCTGAATTACACGTGATATTCACTTGTTTAGTGAACTGTCATTTTAGCTCATTCTTAGGCGGATACTGCTACATCTAGAAATATGCAGAGAAGGCCCTAAAATAGGATTATTTTCACTTCTTCCCAACCGCAAGGAATTTCCAAGATGTGGATCGTGGGAGAGAGTTGTGAGGTGAACGCCAGCAAATTCACCCAGGCGATGAGACGCGAGTGCTAGGAGAACTCATTGTGGCCGACGTCATTGCGGGCAGCGCTGCTTGTTACTACCGTCACACTTCTCAGGTTGATCGCATCACGGTTTGAGTACACACGGACGAAAAAATTTACAACGGAGCGCCTACCTGCGCACACGTAAAAATCACGGTGCTCTTCGGGTAGGGAGAGTTCACCGAGAGTAAGTTATTGCGACGGCAAAGCGGAAGACACCTCTGTCGGGGATAAAAGAAAAATAATATCAAGTTTATGCATGCAAGTGAAAGTGCGAGCTGCTTAACAATCATCTTGCACACCACAATATACGATTTACTTAATTACTCGTATACGTAACACCCTCACAGTACATACTAAAATTCCAATCTTCAATATTTTCCCAGAACACACAAATGACTTGTGTTTCTCTGAGCTGTCCGCTTTACCACTTCTACGTATCAACGCCCCCCCCCCCGTACGACACTCACGTGGTATGTTTGATCATGAGATCTGCATTAGTTTTTAAGCTGATAAGAAATAAGAACAGATACAGAACATTGAGGACATTTCTTCAATTAAATGAATCCTCTTTTGGGTCGTGTACTGCATCTTCGAAGTCAGACTGTGCCCATTCTTAATCAATTCCACCTGGTGAGTGTTCGCTAAGTGGCGTTGATTGACGCTGCATGCCAGCATCCATTTACTCGTTTAACTTATGATAGCTGTTATCGTTCGTAGGAAAAGAATTGTGTTAAGCTGAATGCAATGTATTTTAATACTTTTTTATTATACTAAATTATAAGTTCATTAAATGTCTTTCAAATAATGTTACTCTCTGATAATAATTTTTCAATTTCATTCATTTCAAGGACATAAACACAATTTATTGTTTCTCTGAAAAGCACCAAAAATGCACATGAAGTATGAAAGAGAATATTGTACATAGAAAAATAAAAGCTTTTTGAAGATGTTCGCTGTCTTGCAGCACTTCTCATCTGAATTTTCGTCTTATCATTTTTCTACTGATAGAACAACGATTTCTTTTACACAAAAGTATATTCTAATCCATTATTTGAAGTCAGATCTGTATTAAGTTGATGAAAACTCCTTTATATCGACTTTAATTTCAAGCAGAAGAAAATTTGTGAGGTAAGTCGTATAGGTTACGTTTATTAAACGAATCTTATAAAAATGAATTACATGTACGATATTATGCACAAAAATGTTTTACAGCAGCATTATGTATTTGAATGATCTTTCAATTCACTTCATTCGACGCCTACAGCAAGGCTGTACAACTGAATACAAAAAAACTGATAAATACAACGTTCACAAACAGAGTGACGCAAATGGAACAACAAAGGAACACGAACTCCTCTTTGATTCACTAACTGTCCATTCTAAGGCTCTGGGACTCTATTTTTCTTCCTTTCCAACTAGGCGGCTCATCCTAATCTTAATTCCCAAGGGGGAAGTAAAAGTAAATATTATCCTTCTTAATAACAGAGATGACCTGCAAAAACACACGTTCCGCTTTCGCCACACAATGACAACGGAGCCCCCCAACAGCGATTCACTTTCCCGGTCGCCCTCCATTTAACAAGACGTGCGAATCAGCGCCAGCCACCAGTTGGCGCCGTATGGCGCGCGGTCGGCGCCGCCGTCAAAGAGGCTCTCGAAACGCCAATAAGCGTCGCCAGGGCGCGCCAACACAAGCAGAGGTGGCGCGGAACAACAAGCGCCGCGCGAACAAAACCTATTAGCGCCGGGAGCGGCCCACGTCTTCGGGAGAGGAGGAGAGCGGTAGAAAGAGAGGGAGGATGGACGGTGGTGGCTGTATTGGGGGTGACAGCTGACGGTTTACAGCGGGACAAAACGACGAAGGCTGCGTGGGCCGCAGATTGTGCATTTTACTCACCAAATGGGTATTTTTGTTGTTGTTGTTGTTGTTGGGGAGAAGAAATTGAAAGAAGTGTTGCGGAAAAGTTAGGGATTTTTTAATTCATTTAAGTACAAAATTGTATCCTTATATAACAAATATGAAGATATTTTATGTTTCTCGTTTTAAAGATTATGTCTTTAAATGTTCAACTTACAGTATGTGGACAAATTACTCGTATTCGGGACAGGTCTCATATGTTTGTGTTTTATATTTTAACTGTAGTGTACAAATTATCGGGTTTTGGTCTCGTAGGTATTTTTCATTCATAAGAGTGTATTATTAAAATCATAAAAACAATAATAACTATTGTTTAGTAATGCCACACTTTGATGGAATTATAGCTTGAATGCGTCGCAGCACGCTCTCCGCACAGGCTTTTGCATGTCGTTGCAGTTCACTGTGGTGATGCCATTTTTTGTTGAGTACTGGCTCTTGGTGATGATCACTTGTTTGCCGATCCGCCGTTTGGTGAGTTTCCACATGAGTCTTTAGGGTTCAGGTCTGGTGAGTCATGAACTGGTGGTTCATGTCTGGTGAGTCCTCGGCCAGCGCAGAACAGTAATGTTTTTCTGCCAGGAATGCAGTAATACTTCTGGCATTGAGGCATGGCACCAAATCGTACATAAAACTGTATCTTTAATCACAAGTACTTAATTACCAGGCTTAATCATCATTCTTCGAGCTTCGAACTGCGACAAAAGCAGAGCTTCTACTACTCGCTTGTACTGGCCTTGCCTCATGGTCTCTACTACGAAGTCCCATATGCCCTTCGCTCAAATCATGGACCACACCGTGACACTAACCGGGATTTTTATTTTCTTCACCTAGTGTAGATGGAACTCTTCCCCAGGGCGTCGT
This sequence comes from Gryllus bimaculatus, assembly GCA_017312745.1. Taxonomy (NCBI): domain Eukaryota; kingdom Metazoa; phylum Arthropoda; class Insecta; order Orthoptera; family Gryllidae; genus Gryllus; species Gryllus bimaculatus. The sequence continues at coordinate 1,486,013 of BOPP01000162.1, read as the reverse complement.
CAGACAAATGAACTTAAATCAACTAAAATCGGCATTGTTGTTTCGTCAGAGAAGTATACATGTAAAATATTACAAAATAACGTCATTAATGAAAGGCGATAGTGATTTAAATGTATAAAAAGAGTATGAAACAGTCGTATTTCAGTGTTCTCTTGCCCGCTGCAGTCACTTCTTCATGGCCTGGGTGAGACGTGGTTTTTTGATAGAGCGACAACCGATCAGATTCTCATTCACTAACCGTCTGCAGGCTGTCCTTTTTGTAAACTTTTACACCCTCGACCATTATCATCGATCGGTACGAAGACTGGTGATATTTTCCTGCCTCATTTACCCGTATGGCCTGCTGCCAGGGGTTTGTTCTAATCAATTTTTATTTTTATTCGGTTAACTGCAGTTTGCGAAACACACGTAAACTTCGCTACATCTCTCTATCAATGTGTGGAGTGAAGTAACAGTGTTTGCATTACTCTAATGTGCCTTGTAGATGTGTCTGAAGCCTTATCCTTCTAAAAAGTAAAATCTTCGAGGTTGTGACGTTAGCGTAAACTAAAATGAAATTCACTCATAAAATTAGTAAAAGAAATGTAGTAAGAAAGAATATTTTCATTACTTTGGAAAGGACAAAAACAGTTTTAAAAAATGTGCATGTCCTTATTACAGCAGTAGTTTTCAATAACGTTCAACTGAATGAGAAGTAGCATCACTCGTTCATTACATAATGCAGATAAACAATGTTGCCACATGTTAATAACAATATTAATGATAACAGTAATACAATTGTACTAATACAATTGTTGTTGTACTATAAGTCTTATCAAAACCAAATCCTTTGCTAAAACACGGTTTAAACAAGAAATTACACAAAAATTTGTAGTGTCCCTAATAATTTGGCCACCTATTGCACACTACTAAACTGAATAGATGCGTCCTATTACAGGAAATATTTTGTGAACTCACAGTTTCTGAACAGATGAAACTCAAGTGAAGCGTTATGTCAGGTTTTACAGATGACTTAAGTTACAGGTGTTTTGACAAGAAACCTTGTCTAAAATAGTAATTATAAACAATTGAACCCGTGCAAAAAGGTAAAGCAGGTAAAGATTATTGAACATTTTGGCACGAAATTAATGTAGGATTTCAAGAGTCATATAGTTGTTTGAACTACTTCATATCCCCCCCCCAATGGAATGCATGCCGGTAAGGATAGAGTAGGTAACCTCTTCTGCTCGCCAAATTCGACGGCGGAGGCGCAGTAGCGGTGGGACACCACGTGACCGTTCGCTGCCATTGAAGTTCACTTCTGTCTTGAGTCTGAAGCTTTATTTCATCCCTCAAGCAGCAATCGCCCATAAACGATGGCGAGCAGTACAGTAGAAGTTCCAGAATCGACCAGAGAGAGTCAGTGGAGGGTCACGAACAATAATTGGGGCTCCAAAAGCAAATCTCAGAGGCCTAACTAAATAACTGTGTACTAGTCCTTTACGCACGTCTAGAATACCATTCGAAAAAGAGAGCCCAGCTGGCCCTCTTATACGTGACATTATCACATTCTGCGTAGGTGTTAAAATTCAAAGTCTAAGGATAGAACATGAACGCGAAAAACGGCAACACGTCTGTCTTGTGAGGCGTTGATCAATTGGTTGCATTTTAGAAATACATCAAAAAGACAAAACCTGCGTGGTCGGAATCCATGCGACTCCAGTCCTCATTATTTGAGACTTTCATAAAGTGTTTTCCCTTAACAAATCCGATAAATGTTTACAAAGGCTACTTGAAACCACTCAGCAAATGAAAACTAATTGTCGAAAGTTTTAAGAAGCAGCAAACTACAAAATAAAAACGAACTGAACTGACTTTTTTTAAATTATTGATTTGTATTTCAAATGAAACAAATATTTTCCACAACATTTATTCGCATTATTTTACAGGTAGTGATAATAGAAGCACCAGATACAAGTAAAGGTGGCCAGTTATTCAAGAGGAATAAAAATCGTGACGAGATAATCGTAGTTAATTAATGTCCACTTAACGTGGCGGTTTGCTGATAAATTTAAAAAAATAATCTCGACGCGCACAATATTGTTTTTACGTCAGACACTATGTGTATTCTCGCTCGTAATTAGCATACTTCATCTGAATGTCTCCACTCTTCTATTGGCTGTTACCTTGTTCCCTTGCCTTGGAGGGGAGTTTCTTGAGACTAGCAGGGTTGCTTTCCGCGTAGGATGAGCGCACCGCTCCGCTGTGTAGCGTCCCCGAGAGTTGGTTCGCTTTGACGCGCAAGACCTGTTTAAACTCTCAGCTCATTCGCTCCATTGGAAATCACTTTGCGTTTCTTACTAAGTGCAAACGAGTCTAAGATGATACGACAATTAAAATGAACCAAAGCACAAAAACACGAACTAATAACATTCTTACAGTTAAATTTTTCTTGTTGAAATACATTATTTCCAAGATTGTTTTCGTAATAATTAATTATTAAACATAGGGATGCCCATCTGAAACCACAGATTTAATTGGCGGAAAAGTCATTCTTTTATATTACAAATATATATTTTCATCGCCACTGACTGCATCACATTCATTCCTTCGTGGGATTGGTGAAATGAATCAACTCACACATGTTATTCACTCACAGATGCACTCATATATGCACATAAATAGGCAGAAATTCCTGACTATATTATTTCAAAGGTGACAGTGCGTCAGAGGGCAGGAGAGTCCTGGGCAGTTCAAAGTCTCCTTTAACCCCCTCCGTGGGGATTGATTGTTTGGTTTATTAGTGATTCCGGGCTTTTCAGCTGCTAAGATGATTAGCCTGGAAGTGTAATGCAGGTTTTTGCTTGGGAGATGCCAGTGATCTTACGTCGCTGGATAGCGAGATTCGGCTCCGGCCTACTCGGCGGTTTGCGGGTTTCCCCAACTAGGTATCTCCCACCTTAGGAGCACCGCCCCACTCGGGACAAGCTGTAAGCTCCCGGCCGGTCTCCCGGCATATGCGGTAGTGTAGTGCATCTAAGTGTGATGTTAGGGCAAGGTGAAGATAGAACAAGGAAGAGGAAGGAAAGAAGCGTGCGGTCCGTTGCCCGATTGTTAATATACTGATTCGCATGCGCTTGATATTGATCGAAGAAACCACGGAAAACTACCGATCAGAGCAGTCGACCACTAGAATTCTCCTCCAGGCAGCGGTTGAATTCGACTTACCGATGTAGCTAGTATCGAAAATCCTACCATCGTCGGGACTCAAACCTAGAACTGAGACATTTCAGTGACATTAGTTGATGCCCTGAGCCACCTCTCCTGTCATGTGTGGCGGCGTCGGCGGGGGAGGTTGGGTAGGGGGCGAGCGTCACCCAGAGCGCTATGTGCTTGGTGGCGGCAGCAGCCAGCTGGCCACGCCACGTCGCGCAGTGCCCGGGGAGCCAATAACGCGGCACGACAACCCACGCACTGCGCGCCCCCGTCCCTGCACAGCGGCCCTCTCCCCTTCGTAGCCGCTCGCCCCGCTTCCCCGGCCCCCGCGTGCCATTCCTTCTCTGCCACTCTCATCCGCCCCACTCCTCACCCTCTCCTCACCCTTCCCCTCCACTCCGACTCCAGCTCCACCCACGCTCCATCCCCGCCCTTTTCCACCTCTGCCCCCCCCCGCATCCTACTCGCATACGCCCCGCCACGCCCCGCTCGGACGCGACGGTCTCATGCCCTGTGGATGGCGAAGAAAATCTCGCATACGGTTACATTGCTCCCTTCTTTGTAGCATAAATGCATTGTTTATACAATTTCGCGTTGGATGACGCCAATATGACCAAAAAAATGTAACCGTCAAATACATCGAATACGTTGATATCACTATAAAAATCATTGAGTTACCGGTAGAAATTAGAACTCAATGTTCACTACACCTCTATAGACGCCGATTTATGTACATTCTCCTTGAACTATCAGTCAGAAAGAACTATAGTCTTACGATTTAACCCTTAAAGGTATGTTTATTGAAATAAACATTAAGTGAAAAAATAGGAAACTATTTTATCTAACTTGAAAAAGTTTAATTAGGTAACAGAATTTACTTAACTTAATGAGGCATTGACCAAAACTACATTGGAGGAACCCATTTGTGACGTTCAGTCCACATTTCGTAGAGTTTTTCTATTTCTGTGTCCTCACGAGTCAAGCTTACCCATACCCGCAAGCTTAACAAGAAAACGAAAGCTGGAAATAGCACGTACAGTGACACTGGGAGGTAAAGGGAATGCTCACATCGGTGCATTAAAGTAGACGCAAGCAAGAATAATGCTGTGGGAGACCGCATGTTTAAGGGCGGACTAGACACGGTGAATAAGCGCACGCGTGAGAGAGCAAACGCCAGAGAGAGGAGACAGAGAGAGTGAGAGAGAGGAGACGGCAGAAAGGTAGAGGAGAGAAAAGGAGAGAGGAGAGATTGAGAAAGAGAGAGAAGTAATAATAGCATAAAAGTGAGCTGAAGATCAAGTGTAACCAAGAAGGAAAACAGTTATGAAATGAAAGAGAAAAGAAACAGGGTACTGAGAGTAATGCCAATTTGATGAATACAAAGGTTTTCAGAAGTTCCATCATCTTATGAGATCTAATGGCATAGTGAACAGTCACACGACCCGTATTCCATTAATAGTCGAACTAGAAATAAGTAAGCTAACTCTCCCTCTTTCGCAATACACTTTTTTTAATATCCGCATATAATAATAATAATAATAATAATAATAATAATAATAATAATAATGATGATATAGGAATTACTTTCTTTTAAGTAATGTAATGTAATGTCAATCTCAAATTTATAAATAGTAGCGATAGGATTGAACGGTAAATCGTACAATCAGAAAATATTGTAAACTGTTTATTGAATAATTCTTGAAATTAAAACTTGTAAAATGTGTTATTTAATCGTCTTGTTTGAAGCTTTACCACTAGAACAACCTCATAGCTAGGCGTCGCAGAGTAATTACTTGATATAATGTACGACGATGTGGTAGCAAACATGACTGCCACAAAACTCGTTCACACTGCACTGTTCAAATTGCACATCAGACGAATTAACACATTGAGAAGAGTTTGTACGCGTATGCACTTACGATTGTAGGGCAATACAAAAGAGCAGAAAGTATTGATGAGACGAGCCGAGACATCCCCGGTTTCTGTAAAAGCTTAGCTCCGACTGAGAATCTTTCTTGCGGCAGGCAAGCGGTCCAGCGTGGGTTCGCGCGCTTGCTGGGCTCCGCCAATGATAAGTGCGTTGGATTTAGTTATTGCAAATTGAGAACTAAACAGTTTGTGAATCATATAAATTATATAATTGCATTTTAAATTGTGAAATTTATGGCACACGTCCTGTAACTAATATGTGAAGCAATTAATCTTGAATGAATGTTCCAGAACGTTTTATATATTGACGAGTCAGAAAACTTGTTACCTTGTAATATTAATTTCAAAATGAAGAATTTTGCGATTAATTAATAAAATGAATTCCGTGACTGTATGGTATTTTAAAATGTAGAATTTATAACATACATTGCGTAGATAATCCTCCAGGATTATTGATTTTATATGAATGTTCTAGAACATTCTAAGATCATTCACTTCTCATTTTTTGAGTGATAAAAAATGATAAACCGTTGAATTGCAGAATTTCTAAAAATATTCTTAAGATATTTGAAATAAATAAGACTTATATTTTAACAAATACATGCTGTGAAGACAACTAAATGTTGGATGAATTACAAGAAATTACAAAGAGTAATTGGAGAAATTGAAAGGAACTGAATAAAGAATAGTAAGCAATGACAATGAGATAAAAAGCCTCCTTCCAAATGGACGCCATTTCGTCGTGGGTAAGTGCCCTCAGCAGGAGAAAAGCTGTGTCAGAGTGCTCCGACATACTCAGGAAGAATCAGTAAAAGTCGCGCAGCATACTCCTCAGAAAAAAGCTGAAGGAGACTAAGTAGCAGGTCTCTTCGGAGAATGGGCGTCTGTGGCTGCGAGCGCCCGCTGCCGAGGCAAGCGTGCGAGCTGTCAGGGCGGGGATGGGGAGGGGAGAGGGAGGGGAAGGGGAGGAGAAGAGAACAATGACCGGCCATAGAGGGCGCGCGGCCGCTGGAAATCCACTTTATTGCCGAAGAGCGCGAGCGGCCTGTTTGGAGAACAAGAGGCGCTGCGAGGCCCTGTGTCCCAACGCTGCTGCGGGTTGCGTTCTCACAGTGTTGGGTGTCTCAAATGGTTACCTTCACCTTCAACCTCACTCTCACCCTCCACCATAGACCTTACCGGTCGCCGTCACCTTAACGTCGAGTTCATCGTCGCCTTACAGTCCTCTACACGCACAGCTAGCACTGAAACAGAGTTTGGGCGATTATGACTGGGTTCGATTCCCGACAGTGGCGGATTTTTGACACCTGCCAGATGGCGAAGTCGAATTCTGTCTCTCACTGCCAGGAGGAGAATTCTAGAAGATGGTTGCTCTTTTCATTGGCTTCTCCCATCAACCGCGATTACTGGACCAGCATATTAATAATCGTGCCACAGATCTCGCCCCTTCTCCTGCTGATCCCATTTTCTTCCCTTGCACACATACGTACACTTACATGGTGTACAACTATACAATAGTACAACCATAGTCCGGAGACTGGTTGGGAAATGAAAGTTTTTATAGTTTCTCAAACTTTCTCACGTAAGAAGGCTCAATTTTTTATTGAATATTTTATTAAATTTTGTTGTTGAATAGTACAAAGGACGTTTAAGAGAATGATGCAAGTCTATTTTTGTTAATATTTCCGATATTTCGAAAAATGAAAAAAGAATTAAATTTCAAAATTGGTTATAGAGGTATTTGACTCAGATAATGTCTGGTAACTCTTCAAAAAAGTCATGCACAATTTTTTGAAAAAACAAGAATTTTTGTGTATTTGGCGATTGAACTTTACAAAAAAAAATCTCAAAAACGTTCCAAATTTAATTTTTTCACTAATATAATAAGAGACGATAAAAACATGGTGGTAGTCATTATTTCGGGTATTGCTCAGATATTTGAAAATTAAAAAAGAAAGGAAAAGTACACAATTGATGTTTTAGGTTTTTGTCTCAGACAAAGTCTGTTGTGCAAATTAGCTCTTCCAAAATGGTCAGGAACAAGTTCTTGAAAAAATGAGAAGCTTTTGCGAATTTTGTGATTAAAATTTACAAAAAAACTCAAAAACCTCTCCAAATGTTTCTTGAAACTCTCTCCACATATGTAATAAGGAACGGTAAGCACATTGACGCTAGTCTCATTTTCGGGTATTACTCGTTTTTCGAAAATTGCAATAAGCTTTTCAAAACTACAAAGTCGAAGATAGAAATGTTTGCCTGATATAAAGTCTGTTGTGCAAAATTGGTTCTTCAAAAAAGTTCATGTACAATTTTTTTTTTAAAAAAGAGTAGTTTTGCGTAATTTTTGCTTGAAATGAATGAAACACAGGTATCATACCAACTACGGACCATCTTCCATTTATGGCAAAAATGGCGCTTTTAGGATGAATCGATAAGACAATGTGCTCATTGTTGTCAGCGCCCATCGCTGCATGCACCCTTTGTTGTCAACGCTGATCGACTAACGTGTTGATATAGATAGAAATGCGGTATAATATTACATAAACGTTACTAAGGGGCGAGAAAGTATGTGCAGTTTCAACACCATTAGTTTCTGATCGGGGGTCTTTCCCACAGGCGGACATACTTGGGGGAAATCCCTCAACCTGACGTGTAGCCCAGCGCCAAATCTCACAATCCACCAGGAGAGAAACAATGCGTCCTGGTTTGTACCACTTACTATCTTTTCTACACTAATGCAGTTGAGGGGCCCATTAACTCAAAATAATCAATCAAGCGACGTTTATTTATAGCTTCCAACTCTGTCGTTAGCGCTGGCGACTTCACGCCTCGCTCCACCCCTTACATATTTCATCCCCATATGTACGAGCTAATTAACTTGAATTTCAAGTACCCATAAATGTACATAATGACCGTGATAATTCTGAAACGTACGATCTACTTTTCATCAAAGACTCAATGTTCTACTCATTATTATTTTGGGTGTAAAACGATAGCTATTTCGTAGAATATAACAAGATATCTAAATAGTATATTTACGACATTAAAATATTTTGCTTGAAATAACATCTTAGGCATCAAAAACTGTGTTCTTCAGTGTGATTTCTAATCCAAGTACTGCAATATAACTCATTTAAATAAAATATAGATTATATGGGGAGCTTTATCTGGACGTTTATGCACGCATTAATGGTTAATTATGAATTTTTATATTTTCTGCATAGCGCATATTAGAGCCAGTGCCGTCATTATGTCACTTTCATTCTGATCAAATTGTTTTTAATATAAATTGAAAACACCAATCTTCAGAACTTTGGAAGATTACTCTCTCTTAAAAAGAGTAAGCAAGCACGACAAAAGCAAACTTTGTTTCCCCAACAAAACATAAATGTGTGAGAAAGGCGAGAACTTTGAGTTCAAATTGCATAAAATCACTGTCATTAGACTAAGTCGAGTAACCAGAGAAGCAAAATAACTTTGCGACACAGCATAATTACAGTTAATAAGTTTGAAGTCTGGAATTTCGAAATATACTGTCAAACAGTCAAGCTCTTGCAGCATTTTTCCCACAAAAAACGTTACACGCAACCAACAAAGCTCGAAGTTCTCTCTAGAACACGCAGCCAACTCGGCTGAACTTCTATCCTAATGCACGTTTCCGGAGCGAATCGACACGAGAGAAATCAACCTGAGTGTTTGAAAAATGAAATCACGTCCCTGGAACATGAAAAACACGCCATTTCCGAGAGGTCACAGGAAATCAAAGCACGAGAAACAGACGACTGCTATATCTGGTATCGGCGTGGAAAGAGCGTTCGCAAGCTCTGGAAACGATATCGTTCAAACGATGATATTCCAAAACGTTTTGCATCGATCGGAAATATTGGACCTCGCTCTTTTAGATGCAGAAATAAGAATAACATTGAGATAAACACGACTCTACAGAATACAAAATAAATGAGGAAATATTCAGATACTTTGCATAAATACTTATCTTACAATTCGCATTCATTATACGCATATGAGAAGAATAAATTACTACACATTTGTAAAATGACAACTAAATTTTTCAAAATATTTCTTGAATGCGATTCACGCGCTTCTTTTATGTTTTGTCATAACTATTTATTCCAAGAAAGCTGTAAATACAAGTATAATTGATTAATTTAGTATTTGTATACCAGGAATTATCCGAACCCTGGTTTCTACTGAAATTATAAATGGAGATATTTTCTACTGGGCAATTGGTTAGGAACGGCTCTATACCTTTCTATCAGGATAGGATAAGTGAAATGAAAGAAGTAAGATGTGTAAACAAATTAGTCCTTACGATCAATTTAAATCGGGCAATTTGAACAACTGTCAACTGCTCACGACTGCCATTCATTCTTCTCTCATTCGTTACATAGAAACTGCTGCAACCTTCGCAACACGCCACGTGAGTTGGCTATGTGTTGTGTCAGTTTCCGACATCTCCTTCCGTCATTGATGCCATGGTGATTTTAACGAGTCTATATCACAAAACAAAACTTCTTTCTAAACATGATTTCATAAATAAATCTGTTGAATTCTCTAATCTTTCTTCTAGTCCTTCTCCATATAGAGGAAATACCTTCGCTAACATAAAAAATAACATAACGAGTATAAAGAATATTCAAATTATTTTCTTCTAAATATACGTTTCCCAGCCCCTGCAAGAGCTTGTCCGTTCTTGCGGACCCTGTTGGTTCAGTGTCTTCCAGCTCTTAACTAACCGCCAGACGGTGGCGAGCGCTTCCGCCCCCCCACCCCACCCCCATCCCACCCGCGCTCGCGCCCTCCCGCACGAGTCTCCGGCCCCAGGCTCCGGCGCTCTCCTTTTACGACTCACCCCGCAGGGCTCGCCACCGCGCCGCCCACTCGCCGATCGATGTCCCCCGTCGCCACGTGGCGAGCTCCCCCCCTCCCCAACCTTCACACCTTCCCCCGCGCCGCCGCCGGCGATCCTCTGGCTCAACTTTCCGCGCTGCAAAAAATAGCTCTCGCGGTCGGGGTTCGACTCCGCCGCGGGCTAATTATAGCCCGGTGGCAGCGGGCGAGAGGCGGGCGCGCCATGGACTGCGCGCGCGGGTGGCGGGGCGGCGGGCGCCGGCGTGGAGGCGTGGAAGCGGTGGAGGCGGCCGGCGGCGCGCGCGGCGCGGCGTGTCTGACCAGCGCTGCGCCGCGCCACTGCGAGTCGCCTACAACGCGGCGGGGCGGCGTCCATAACGCGGCGAGCAGCGCAGACGAGCCAGCAACGCGCGGCCGCACCCAGTCAGCGGCGGCCGCGTGCCAGGAGCCGCCAGGTCGCCGCCGCGTCGCTTGCCCCATCGCCCTTCGCCCTTCGCCCCACGCCCCGCGCTCCGCACCCGCCCGCCGCTGCGAGGATCGCCGCCCGGAGAGGTGGGTGCCGGGGCGTCGGCGACGCGACGCGACGCGCCCGCTGACGACAGGCGGGATGCACGCGTCGAAGCGCGCGCGGCTCACGCGGGCGGCGGAGGATGTCGGCCGCGGAGACACGTGACGCGGAACTGCACTGCGGAACAATGCGCGACAGAGCACATGTGGTTCATGTCCGAGGTTTTTCCAGCGTGTAGTTCTTCAGTATAATGTGAAGTGATTTGGTTGTATTATTCAACTTGGTGCATAAGTAGCATATTTCGTCCGAAAATGTGACATAGTTTTGAAACGCGAGATGAAAGTTTTGAATGAATTTTTTTTAACAAATTGCGATTTCTCTTCATAGCGCGATTTTTCGATAAACGAAACGACCATGTGTTATCTTATATGCCGGTTCTTGGAACAATGTTTTGAAACGTACACGATGCGTTCCATAATTTAAAATATTGTAGTAACAGTATTCAATAATATGCTAGAGATAATAAAGACCCGAGGTAAACTTGTAAGACGTTTCAGTGCCAGTTAAAGTACAGGTCTGACACGATTAACAATTCGTAAGTTAGACAGCCTTACTGAAAAGTTTCGAAGTGGTTTTGTTGATAATCAGTATTATAAAACGTATAAATGATCATAATTTAACATTTCTAATTTTAAAATCGTTCCAGTGCGGCATCCCATGAATGTTATGAAAAATCATTTTCTGTGATTATATTTTACATATAGTGGTGCAGGTTCTTTAAAATATACGCATGTATGCAAGTATAAAATACATGTGTCACGTGATTGAAATATAAGAAAGTACTTTATCGATTCAGCTCACACTTTCACTGGCAACAACAGTGTTTACCTAGACAACCATTACCACAAACCAACATCAAATTGCAAGGCGGCTTTGCATCTTATAGTACCCTGAAGGAATTATCTCGAAATTTTTTTTATATTCTGTCTCACAGTCTGTCTCGTAGATATTTAGTGCCGACAAAATGCATGTATAATAATGTTGTGCTTGTACAAGATGATTTTCTTTACGAAGTTTAAATTTTAAATTACTTGCATGAAATGAATCAAAGACTGTCTTTCTTCACATGTTTTTTGAAACTCTTGGAAGGTCAATTGGTTTTTTGAGGCAGACATTCACAGTATATATTCATTCATAATAAACGTTTTTTCGGCCTGTAAAAATGTAAAAACTCATTACAAAAATTATTTAATAAGTTGATTATAGTGTGAAAGTCTGCATCAAAAAATCAGTGGATCTTCCAAGAATTTATTAAAAAGATTCACGCTTCGTAATTAACTTAAAAATGCGATTGTTCCGTAATGGATTACTTTGTTAATCCATAAACTTCAAGAATATAGAATTATTTAATTTTGAAAACGGTAAGATTCGAATATCACAGTTGAATCGAAATACAAATTCTTTATAAATTCCACGTAGGACCGCATTATTATTTATTTTGCATCACATTCCCCAAGTTGAACTAGTGCTTAAGAAATATCTTTACCAATCGGAAATAACAAATGTAAATGTAATGTAAAATAACAAATTTCCAGTTAAAACAGATACAAACACTATTTACGTAATTATCTGGTACGCTTAATTAATAATAATGTTTTTTAACTTTTAGCCCCCCCCGCCAACCTGCAACAACTTAGTAACATTAATATAAATGAACAACTTAAAGAAAAAACTCAGAACCTTTTTTCCTCCACCAATTCACAATTTCTTTCTACGAAGGATGAGTGAGTGAAAAGCAGAACGGTATAAGTGACATTTTATGAATTCAGAGAAATCTGTTTAAGTCTATATTACTGTAAAGACTTGGTTTGTTTCATCATTCAAACTACAGCATTTCAATTGTTCATTAAAAGTACGAAAATGCATTGCTACTGGAATACAGCCTAAAATAAACACGTTTTTCTCAGAATTTATAAAATTTCACTTATACCGTTTTGGGTTTCACACATTTGTATATACTAGAACGTAAAAATAAATGTAAGACATTATAAATTGCATTTGTTAAAAACACGGTATCCAAATTTATATTAATAATTTATAATTCATTACTTAATCTATCGTATTCATTATCTTTGAAGTGAATTTATTGATTTCCATTCGATTCTTTCATTTTCTCGGCTCTGTATGGAACTACTTTGCGCAAAAGGAGAATAGGAAGATATTCGTTGGGATGAGATCATAAAGTTCACAACCAATCAGTGTACAAAGATAAAAAGTTCAAAGAACTTACGTCAGGAAATCAATGGTTATTCTAAATTAAATTTGTGAAATAAATTGAATTCGATACGCTTTTCCTAATAATTAAAACTGCAAATGTTGATTGTTGTAATTTAAGTTGAGTTATTTCCGTTCATTAGTCAAATAAAATTACTCCTTCTTCTTACAATATAAAAAGGAAAATTGGTCCGATTAAAAAAGAAAAAGGGTCTATACTCACGGAATGATTTTTTTAAAATCATTTGTTCATACTTTTAATGCAATTTTTGGAGGGTCGCTAGCAGTATAACTTGAAAATATCAGAGAATGATACATCTTGTAGGTACTGCGGTACGTCATTTTTAAGACTTTCATAAATATTCAAATCTTCGTCAAAAAACTTGAAAACTATTGGAAACAAAAATAATCTTCCTAAAGATTTTCCTCAAAAAACTTTTCTTTAACGATTCCAAAATCATAAGACCATTTACTAAGAAAAAACCTAAGATTACAGGATTATGAGTGTTCGAGAAAAATCTCTCCAATGCAATTCCAGTAATGACGCACTTCGCGTACTCCGAATAGTCTTACATCAAGAGCAGAATTCGCGGAATGACGTGAGCTTTATTAGAGGTCTCATTCATGAGTATGTGTGAGCAGCGAGGCGGGCCAATTGGATCCGGTTCTGCGTAATAATTGCCGCGCAGTTGCGTTGATTTGCCACCCATTGTGGAGTCGCCAATCGCAAGACGAGAGCGCTCCCTACGGGGGCGCTCCCCGAATGCATCTCCACCAGCGGCCGACTCGCGCGTGGGTGCTATTGGGTTCACTGAATATTTCGTGTTTCCGGGCGCGGATCTGCTTTTCCCGTAAGTGCAGTGAATGTTTCCATCATCACAGGAGGTGGCGGTGATGTTGCCCTCACTGGATGGCGAGATCCGCTGCCCACATATTCGTACTCTTGCGGGGAGTTCCCCAACCAGGTGTCTCTCATTAGTGGAACACCGCCCCAGCGGGAACATGCTCTGCGCTCTCGACCGGTCTTCCGGCAGGTGATAGTGAAGTGCATGAAGTATGTGTGTGTGTGTAAGTAAGGCGTGAGAATAGGATGAGAAAGGGGAAGGAAAGATCTTCCCTGGCCCGTTGGGGAAACCCCGTTAGCTGACGATAGGTCGGCACCGGATCTAACCTAGCGGGGGAAGATCACCGCCACCTCTCAAAATACACTACACTAACGGAACCAATGATCTTAGCCGTTGACGCGCCCGGAGTCATCAATTATCCTTAACTATCTAGCTAGTGTTGATAATCCCGCCACCGTTGGGACTCGAACCCCAGGCCTCCGGTTACTCCAGTGGCATCAGCAAATGTCCTGAGACACCTCAGCCGGTGGGTGACATTGGAGACAATGCAGAATGCGGAAGCGCAACCTGGCGCCTTGCTATGCTCCCACGCACGGCTGTGCGGCGCTCGCGTCACTTGCCAATTATGTCTCTTGACAGCACCTCAAAGCGCGGGTGGGCGGTAGCGCGGACGTGGATGCCGCCGCCTACACACAAACCACCGCGAACAACACGGGCTGCACCAGGAGAGATAGCTCACAGCATCAGCTGATAACACAGCACACTCGTTTTTAAATTACGGCCAAATGTTGTTAATTTCTGAATTAACCGGTTAACGTTGACATTATCCGAAGTGGGTGGTGAGTCCAATACATACGTCGGAGAGGAGGATGAAGTTAGTATAATCATAAAAAGAGGTGATTAGGGTGAGTAAAGTAATGTACGAAAAAAAAGTAATGGAAAGTATATAATTATGAGATAAAGAGGGGTCAGTCTCCTTGTAACTATTCATATTCCAAATTACGTGTTTTAGAATTATACAATTGAAAAGGAATAATACATTTATATAGTTATTAAAATAAATATTGTTTTCATTTTTTATACTCACCATTCTAATCTCTTATTTTATGACAACAGTTATGCAGCAAAAATAATTTTACATTATATTTGAACTAGTGAATCAATTTTCATTGCTTAATGTCACTGGTAACTTGTTGTAATATAGCAAACAAGTATTTTACGTGGAATTGTTCTTGCAAGATGTTAATACCGAGACCTGTTAAATATAAGTAGTACGTCGTATGTGGTAATAACTGATCTCAGTATTGCATAAAAAAAATATGCTCACATCCTTGAGTAAGCCAGTTTCAACGGAAACCACTGATTCCTAAATGAAGCGGCCAGGCACTGGTCGGATCCCACACAGACCTCCCCCCCCCCCATTCCCCATTCCCCATCCAGCAGCTCCGCCGCCCATCGCTTGCCGCTTCCCAATTCCCAGAATTCCTGCGCCGGCCGCCGCGCGCGAGAGGCCGGAAGCAGCTGCAGAGCGGAGTGCGGCCCCGGCGCTGGCTGCGCAGGAAACGGAGCGCGGCAGACAACAGAGCTGCTCCACTCCCCCGCAGCCGGCAAAACAGCGGAGCGGTCGCGCTTCGCCCCGCGCACGGAGCGCGGCCTGCGACGCGATTTCGCCGCCGACCACTTGCTGCCATTCCCCTTCCATTTCATATCTTCCGCTTATCCCGTGTTGTTTTTTTCTGTCTTGTTTCCTGCGCTCTCACGCGTTTTCTATTTTCTCCCGGGGCAGTGTTTACAAAACGTAGTAAAACAGGATGTGTTGGCATGTGTGCGTAGTTTGCGAGCCCACGGTGAAAGCTTCGTAGACAGTGTAGGTCGTAGGTTTTTGTTTCGACGCCGGTGAGTTTTCGTCATCGGCCATGACAACTGGACGTGAATATCCGTCTGACAATTGGGCAAGACGATTATTTTGATCGGGAGTTTTTACGAATCAGTTGCAAGCGCATGCTTCAATTATATCTTGAGCGGGCAGCATGTATTTTCTTCCTCATCATGGCTTCTTTTCCCTACGAACATCGCGGGCTATGGACTGATCTTCAATGTTCACATGTCCCTTCTTCTTCCATCTTCAAACATTTCAGAAGTACTGAGAGGTCTGTGTGTCGGACTGGCCGATCTGGGTTGAAAAACCTTTGAAGAGATAGGGAGGCAGTCCGGCAGATTCACTAATCGACTGATAGACAGGTCCACAGGTCAGCCGACAGACCGGCTGAATGAACGACCGACCGACAGACCAACCGACCGACCGACAGACCAACCGACCGACCGACCGACAGACAGACCGACAGACCGACCGATACACAGACCGACCGACCTACACACAGAGCTTAATGGAGAACTATTCTACTTTTCCTTCCGGAGTCACGGGTATTGAACTCCTTTCGAAGTACCTCCTGCAGGCGATAATCCTAACCGTTATAAGTCTGCAAAAAAAGTACATCGTAGGCTGAAAGCTCTTTAGTTCAAATCCGTACGGTGGCAATATTTTCGGCAAGCTAAACAACTGGTTACAAGACTTCAACTGGATAAATGAGAATTCGAGAGTCCGGCTGTTTTCGTCGTTTTCATGATTTCTCTGCAAGTGCAGGAGCAGACCCGGGCAGAAACCTGAATATCGGGATCGGGACCGCGTGCTTTTCTCTGGCTCATCCAGTACGTATTCCTGTCCTCCTCTTTCATAGCTAAGAACGTCCCTGTACGTCCGGCGGGATTCGTGCCTCATGTGCTATAAAGGTGTTTGTACGTCCGGGGCGGTAGTGCTTCCCGTGCTATGAACATACATGTGCGTTCTCGTTAGAGTTTCAACTTTCCTTTCAATAAGATTGCACATAATGTTTCCGCAATTGCAACATCTGCAGGCCTTCTTAAGATTCTAAGGCTTCCTTTCATCACAAATACGTTGGAATATTGATCGACGGATTGATTGATTAGTGTTTCCGGGTTCATCAACTGCTAATGTCATAAATCCTGCAAGCATGTTTTTATCGCAGAGGGTGATCTTCTCTCACAGGATAACGAGATCCGGTGACGACCTACATATCTCCCATGTATCTCCCACAAGCGAGACACCGCCCCATCAGGGACAAGCTCTAAGTACCCGACATGTGTGGTGATGTAGTACATGTTAGTGTAAGTGTATGTAAGGGGTGAGGAAATGTCAAGGAAAGAGGAAAGATAGATCGGTGTAATGCTCCGGCTTTAGCAGAGTGTTGATAGGAAAAAGAACGGAGAACTTCCGATCAGAGCACGTGGCCGCTAGAATTTTCCTTCAAACAACGGCAGAATGCAACCCAGCCATGTAGCTAGTGTCAAAAATCCTGCCAACGTCAGAACTCGAAATTTAGGATCGCCCGGTCAGAGGTAACATCAACTGATACCCTAAGGCACGTATGCAGATACAAATATATTTAGAGGGATAGTGTTCGGAGTCTGAACAGTTCTGATGTTGTCGTTACCTGCATTAATTTTAGCATGGGCGAGAATAAAGTGCGCCTCTCAAAGTTTGAAAAACTTTCCTATCCAAAAAGTACGATATTTGTAAGAAATATTTGGCAGGTGTTGGTATTTGCAGTAGTTTCATATTTTGGTTGGTTTTGTTTTCTACTGTTCTTGTGTTTGTTTATATTCCGGGCTCTTTTTTATCATTACTTCGACACAGGTTTCATATTTTGAATCTTTTCATGAATTTCATCTTGATTTATATTTTTATTGGCATTATTTAATCGATATGGCGTGGAGATCATCTCTACCTTGTGAGGAATGGTTGGAAAAATAAGGGTGTTAAATATGTAAAATAGATCAGAGGGTTCACGTCCGATCAGATCAGCATCAGAGGGTTGCACGTCCGGTTGACAAGCCAGCGCAGCGTATATGTCAGCTGCGTGCAGCGAAAGGCAGAGAAAGGGATACGTCGAAGCGAATGGTCGACCTCTCATGCTCGCGTAGACTACCCGAGAACTCTTCACCGGGAAGATATCGGACAAGCTTCTCCAATCCATAATGCAACGACCATCTGTGAGACTTTAATTACACTGATTCGTGGCGGGAAAATCGAAGTAATAGTACGCCATACCAATATGAATCTTTATTTCAGTTCCATATAAATAGTTATTTATGCATCAAGGGTGTTATAAGGGCTCTAATGATCGAGCGGTGACAAAAAATCCGAGGACCAAAGACACGTGGACTTTATGTCGCCCAAGATCATTAGAATCAGTTAACGCCCGTGATGCATATATTATTTTATTTTTTACAATTTTTTTTATGATTCAGAGCCACTTATTTACTAATTAACTAGTTGTTAACGTAACTCTGTTTGTCTTTTCATACTTTTGTCCCATAATTCCCTTTGAAATTTCCTTCCCACAATTCCCTTTCATAACTCCCTCTCATAATTTCCTCCATAAAAGACCTCGTAACACATGCGTAGAACGTAGCACATTCAACTGTTTTCATATCTTTCTCGTAACTACGATCCTCTCGATCCAGGTACGTTATGCAGTGAACATCAATCTCCATATCAAAGGCTATAACAAACAATAACGTATTAATAAAAAACAAATTTACTAATACCTCGCTAACGTTTTTCTAGTTCCTTATCGTTCACTCCTCTTTTAGTTATTCAACTTATTTTTCTTTCTTTTCTTTTCAATGTAAAAACACTTCAATTTAATTCTGAACCGTCAATCGACAATTGTCTCCAACTAGTGTCGAATCTTCACGATCTCCGTGCTATTGGCTCTGCTTTGTCCCTCGCTGTTTCATCATCTCGTTCCTCGCCTCTCGGCGCGCCAATCAGAACCCTCCTCCCAGCCGCTCCGCGCGACGTCATGAATCGCAGATGCGTCATAACGCCGCCCTCCGCCGCGGCCGCGGCGACATTTCACGCGATACGGCACCGTAAACCCGGCACCTGGCACTTGCGTTCGCCGCCTCTCGCGCCGCCCTCGAGATGCCTTGGATGAGCGGAGAAATGAAACGGTGCGGAGGGTTGCGAGGTGGTTGCTGAAGATGACACGAAACCCTGCCGCTTGTGGGACGGGATTTCTCAGGCACAGGAGTTCTAGTTTTAGGGGCATATCACTGCTTTTTTACTTCTTTGAAGCTAGGGGAATATTTCATCGGAACGCAGGCTTGCGATCCCTGGGGTGTCCTTTAGATCCTGCGTTTCGAGGAAATGAGGGATATTTTTAATTAAAGGAATGAAGATGAAATAGCTACCTATATTTGAATTTTTCTCTGTTGACCATTCAATATCTGTCACTTATTGGAATGTTTCTTTGAATTTCTATCACAAACCCCAGGAAATTTTGTTCAGATATTTCTTTGAATAAGTATTTTCTCTTTGGCTAGACTATCTCTGAAAGCGGAGAAAGTATATTTTAAATTCGGCAGCAACTACTGGATTAAAAAAATAATCATTATTTCAATTGAATTGTACCTTCTATTATTTAAAATTATTATTTTTATAATATAATAATAATATAATAATAATTTAATAATAATATTAATAATAATTTAAAAGTATATTTTATACAAATTGGTACTGTATTGTTAGCGCCGAAAATGCTTATACTTTTATACTAACAAAATATTTCGAGTTGTTATTAAATATAGCCACGATATAGCCGAGTGTGAGATTTACTAAATGAACGGAATCACTACTTACATTAAAACTTATACATAATAAATATAAATGGAGTATGGATAATAGAAAAATCAGCCCGGGAAATTTCCGGCAAAAATTATAGAAAAAAGTGTATATCTTAATGACTTTTCGTTACCAAACCCAGAACCAATAAGGAAGCGCTAGTAAACACTGGAAACGTGTAACCGAGCAACCGGCAACGAGCGTTGGCTTCCCAATTGCCAATTACGGGCCTGGGCGAGGTGAATTGAGCAGCCTCTGGCAAGCGAACGCGGTTCCCATCGATGACATAAACGTGCGTGTGTGTGTGGGGGGGGGGCGAAGGCGGGCGAAACGTCTCGAAAGGCGCTGCGCCTTCGGAGGAGACGTGCGTCGGAAGAGGCAGGAGAAGGTAGAGGCGGAGACAAAGCGAGACGAAGTGAGACAAAGCGCGGGTGGAGGGGTGGGGGAGCGAAACAAAAACACACGCCGTTTGCGTGTGCAGCCGAGCTTTTATCGTCTCCGGGAAATGCCAAGGCCAGGCGGGCGGGCGGGCTCGGCGCACGAGGAACCAGGGGAGGGGGAAACGGAAGGAGACGCATATCACTAAAAGGCTGGGTGCGTTGAGTCTCGCCAACACAAGGGGGATGCCAGCATCGCACACTTTGAGGACAGATAGATGTCACGAGCGAAACCGACGAGCGAAACCAACTTGCTTAACTACGTGAAGTCTCGAAGGTTAAGCGAATCCGAGACATTGAGGGTTTCCATTCAATCTCTGTTAAAAACCCAACTCGCTCTACTCGCATCTATTACATATATTTTGTAAATTGTTTTCAGTTCTAGAATAGGACCTATGAAGGGCCTATGGTTTCCACAACCCCTGTGTTAGTACTAAATTAGGTTAAAATGTATTTATTTCTACATATGTGTTGTTCAATGAACTGATCTGTTTAAAAAAATCATATAACAATAAACTAGTGGTGCTACAGAATGGCACAGATTTGCCAGTATTAGCTTTCTATTTCCATTGATTTCGGTTAGCTATTTTGGACTTGTCACATGCTCTAGTCGGTTGCCATTTACCGTCGCCCAAAGTACATTTTTTTGAAATTTTCTTAATTTTTCGGTAGCAAATAGTAGAACGGAAATATTCTTTCAAATATAGTGAAGAACAGTAAAACTTCGTGCTAAATGGCAATTTTCTTTGAAAATTTGGAGCCGTTTTTAAGAAAATGGCGTTTAAGCGCTACTTAAATTACAAATTTGAATCTCTTTTCACAAAAAACGAATGATTTTTTTTGAAAAAACTTCATATGAAGTCATTTTAAGCACTTCCACTCACAAATACAACAGTGTTTAATAATCGCTGAATATGTGCATATTAAAGGAGTGAAATATATTTTAAAACGTTGCATTTGTGTATTTTTTGAAAAACAAAATAATACAGCAAAATTAACTTTGCCACTTTTAACACTTCAATTAACACTATCTGTTGGGAAAAATTGAAGAAAAAATTTGGAGCCGTTTTCAAAAAAATGGCGATTGAGCGTCTCTGAAAATGCGGAATTTTTAGAAAGAAAACTTTATCTGACATGATTTAAAGCACATGTGCTCATTATGTATTACTGTAAACAAATTGCCACTAATGTAAATATTAAGAACCTGAGAGACATGTGAAAAAAATACATTTTACAGTGAGTCCTAGCTCACACAATATTCCCCTTACAATTTAAATACCTCCTCTCCTCACATATAAGTCACTTAATGTTCCACCCTTTTCGGCAACCTCCCATGCTGGCCAAGTGGCGGTGGTCGGCGACGAAGTCCCGTTGACGGGCGATGGATCGATTGATCCTTCACGCGGCGCACGTTCTGTTGGTCGGGGCTCCGCGTGAGCACGGCTGGCATCAACGGTATCGCCTTAATCGCGGCGACTCGTCCCCCGATCGCGGTCAGCAGCCGGTCACACACAGCAATCGGACCCGTAAACAAAGTGTCTCCGCCGCCCGACCAGGTTCTCGCGGAATCGTCAGCTCTGACGCGGTTGCGTACAGGGCGAGGCGGCACGACACGTATGAGAGTGGCCTGAAGCGAGCACGCTCACGAACAACTTTCGAAGAAGCAGGCAAACAAATATTATACGAGAAGCTTGACAAAAATATTTGTGAATATATTAATTCAGATGAAAATTTTGCAAATTGAGCAGAAGTAGGCATAGATCTCACAAAAAGCTATTTTAGGTAGAACTTTTTCCCAGAAACTGATGTTAATTGCACAGAAAAATGATTCGTGTATCATAAAAAAACACGATAAAAATACTTATCGGGACGAAGAATGATTTAAATAACTCACAAATCTGACAAGCGAGAAAAATATGCCCAAAGAAATAACTCAATGCTGAAATGAAACGTACCTTGCAAATTATTTTCCCTTTAGAAAGAAGATTCCAATTGACAAATATTTGAAAGAAGTTTCCACATTTTAAAATATAATTTATTTATAATATATTTTCATATTTACAATAGATAACATTTTTGTGTAAATTCAATGCATGAAGGCGAATGAACATAATTCACTTCTAGAAGACTATTATAAAAGTCTCTTTTACTCAGCTCATCTGCATATTAAGAACACATTACTTTGCACATTTGCACATTACTTTGATGTTGCCTCTGTCACGAAATCTAAAGTAACGGGAGCACTTTGATCTTCTCTGTGACGTTTGCTTACTAAACTCGTGGCATATGTAAATATTTACTCTGAAAAGTTTGAAAATTAAAAGCAAATGATGCATAAAATGATCAGCATTACTTATTGCATCAGAAATTAGTCGAAAAATGCTACTGATAATATTTTAATGAACTCTAGCAGAAGAACCCGCTTTGCGATGGCATTTATTTATCACAAGCGTGTATTATACAGGAAAGGGAATGTATTCTGTCTATAGTGCTTCCCCGTCCTACTGCTTCTCCTGTCCCTACCTACCTTACCATTTCTCCATACCTCACCATATTATCCTCGATACAATCACCACTGCTTCCTCTATCATTGTTACTATATGTAAACAGATACATTGTTTGCATACTGCCGGCCAACGTCGTCACAATTTTCTCCTGCCACTTTTCGAGGAGCAATGGCGCTCATGAAATGAATTTTAAAAACAATTAGCGGAAAAGTTTAGTTTTTTAGAAACGTTTACTGTACTTTGAACTACGAAAAAAAGGGAGGATGCAAACTTACATTTTGTTCTAAGAATTGGAGAACAGGGTTATAGATAATTGTTACAAAATCACACGCAAAATTTTACTAAGATCGGAATGAAAACTTAGATTTGTTTGAAAAAACAAACCTTATTCTTTATATCAGATAAAATAATAATTTGAAAATGTATCCTAAGTTATGCTCTTACTTTTATGTATGTACTTGGGCGACATCCCGTGTACGGGGTCAGACCTACTGGCAACGTCCCTGCCTCGCCATGGTTAAGGGGGCCATGGGTTAAGGGGCTACGTGTGGTTAGCACGTAGATATCCCCACGCCATATTCAGGGTTTTATCAACCTGAGAAGTGAATTTTCTCATCGCCACACAGCAACTTATACTGAGACATTGTAATGAGAACGCACACTTTAATCTTGACTCAACAGGGAATCGAACCAGGGGTCGCGTAATGGAAAACGAGCACGCTGACTATGAGACAGCCGCGAGCCCGCTCTTAGTTTACTAGAGAAAATATATTTTTCTTACTAGAGAAAATACTCTTCCTTTTGAAAACCGTATTGAAATCGGTTTGGCTGTTGCAGAGATTACCCTGAACTCGCAGACAAAGTTTGATTCTTCGCTGTTTGCTATGAGACTCCTCTCAGTCGATCGAGCTGCCGTTTCAGCCATAGTGTAGTGGCCTTTCCAAAGCTGTACTGATGGCAGTTACCAAGTGTAACGTATTAGCCAGCGTGCCTCATGGCATCTATTTGGGGACGCTTGGTTGCGGATTAGTCTCGCCACAGGAAGTAGGGTTTTTCCGTAAAGGGAAGAACGCGGAGGCGGGAGACACAAGGCTTTGGGTGTCTTCCGGCTTATAGACGCTTTTCACTGTTATAACAAGCGAGGGGGTGGCGTGACGTAGTAGGTCACGTGGGCCTCGCCTATATAACAGAGTGTACGGAGCCAGTAGGCAGGTTCTGGAGACGGTGGGAGAACCTCGTGCGTGTGCACAAAACTTGGCGCCAAGACGGTGCATATGCGAGCCAGGCTCGCGAGGCTGGAGTCATTAGTTGACGAAGCCTGCGGACTTTATGTCCTTGGGTGACTGCGGTCACGGGGGAGCGATGCTGTGTGCGTGCTCCGAGGTGAAGAGTGGTTGAGTGCCACGATTCACGCCGATTCTCAATCGGATAAGATCGCTCCTGCGATCGAGGCAAACCAGCCGTTGGTGCGCCAGAACGGACTTTGTGTCCCAGCGTGACATCCGGTCACGGAAGCTAGGCTTTGTGCGCGCTTCAAAAGTAGGAGTGGCGAATGCCACAATCAAAACCATCTTCAATCGGGTTTTGGATCGCTCCCGCGATCAGGGGATAGTAGGTCTATCAGAGCTAGGGTTTAAAGTGATTATTAAGTGTATATATTTGTTTTGTTTTCTTGTTAATAAATATATTTGTTATACGAAAGCTCTGTGTCTGTGGTCGCTGTGAGTATCCATGACGTCACACAAGAATCAAATGACTCCGGCCGCGGAAGGCTATGAATTCATCACAGACAAAATCCCGAAACTCTATTAAATTGATTCATATATCATCCTTTATATCGCCATAACATGGTTAAATAATAGGCAGCTAATATTTAAACATATTTTACTGTGAAATACATTTTCGAACAAGATAATCCCGCATGTGATATAATGAAGCAAAATTTTAGGCAGAATCAATGAACTGCACATATAGACATCGGATATCTATCAAATGAAAACTTTAACTCTGTGTAATCTGTTTTCAAATCCCTGCAAATAATAAATATGAAAACACTATCAACACAACAGTTTTCGTCGATATTTTATATACAACACCAACGTAAAAATCTATTACACTTTAAAAAATTAAAATACCACAAAATCAGGCTAAGCACAAAACAAGTACAATGACGTTAATTGATTTAATAACGATCATAATTAGGGTCAATGAGATATAAACGATATTTTATAAATGTAGGTGTGTTTTTTAATATTATTCAGATACAAATCATTACTGCAATCTGATGTGGTTCCCGCACTACACTTTAGAATGTGTTTTTCGAATCAAGATATTGGGAGCATAAAAACGTACATTTGCCAATTTCCCCTTAAACTGTCGCGTTAATGCGACGTAAATCATAGCATATGGTTCCATTAACTGTCAGAGAGCAGCGTCTGTTCTTGAGTTACGTTTACACTCGCGTTCAATAATGAATGCGTCCCCGCGGCAGCAATATTCTGTAATCCCGTGAAAGAATTTTCATGTGCAGACAATAAAAATCGTTAGAAAGAAGATAAGGTTCTGAAAATCTACCGAAAACCTTTTCTGCCCTCCATAAAACCAATAATATTGAATGTATTGGGCATTTTTGGGTAGATACTCCGACTTGTCGGCCAGCTTACGGTGTCCCTGATGCCTTCTTCTTTGGTCCTTTCTTCCATATACGGAAGTTAGGTGATCCATAACGGGTTTTCTTGGGATAAATTATTCAGGGTGGTTTACCGTTGCCTTCCCTGATTGATGACGATGATGGTAATGATGACGATGATAGGGGGTTAAAGGACGAACACAATACAACCATGCCAGAGGGACTCGAATCCGCGATCTTTCGGTACGAGATCGCCACGGCACCACTGCTTTAGCGATCTCGGCCACCGGATCGCCACCCCTGATGCCTAGACCTAATTCCCCATGCTTGACCAATAACATTAATAGAAGTAATAATAATAATAATAATAATAATAATAATAATAATAATAATAATAATAATAATAATAATGTTTCATATCCATATTTGTAAGCATAACATAAGAGAAATATTACTGAGATTTAACGTTAAAGAGATAATACAAGAGATTAATGTACTTCATATTTTTGGTCTTTTTTATACATTTTTGGAAGAATTAGCAACCACTAGAAGACATATTTATGTGATCAATTTATATTACTCAAAACTTAAAAATATAAATCAAAATACCTTTAGATTATTTAAAAATTTTCAGATAGTTACACGATTCGATTCCTGGAATCGACCGAGCGAAGAATTCAATTCCTAGAATCGATAACCAAGCAGCGACAGTATTGCCTCGGGAGATTCATTGACCGGAAGCTCCTTGACCGGGAGGGTTCTGCTGCGGTGATGGGATCCAGACGGAGGTTTAACACTAGCTTCATACGAGAATTAAGAATTATCTGGGTCGAATTCCGTACATAGTGAATACCATACACTCTTACATAGCTGGGTCGAATTCAACAACTAGCTGAAGGAGAACTTTAGCGGCTGGTAACTCTGTTTCACAGTTCGCTGTGATTTCTCTGATCGATACAATGCGAATGCCGAAGCAATGCTCTCAGAAACACCACGAAGCGCATGATATTTTTTATTCTTTTTCGGTGCTCTATCCTCTCCCCTTATTTAACTACACGAAAACTTACTCGCACTACATCACTACACATGTCGGAATCTTCCCCACTGGGAAAGATACCTGAGGGGTAAATCAGCAAGCTTGTCGTGCACATACGAGTGTAACACATACGCGTACCGTCGAACTACATCCGACACTCCTTTTTTCTTATTTTGTTTATCATTAGGGAACAATTTTCATGTAAATATGTATTTTTACTGGTAGAATACACCTGCATTCAGTAATTTTGTTTGTGTTACATCACATTCAGAATGCAAAACAACAATTTTTATTTTATATATGTTTCCTACTAAAACATATTTCTTACATTTCGTCGAATTTTAAAATATTTATATTTCGAAATGGAATATTTCAAATACAAGTTTGCAAATGATTGCAATTGTTATACTTTCCTCCTGCTTCTCTGAAATTGCACATTTGGCATTAAGTAAGAACGAATATATGTAAATTTAATTCTACAAACATATATATTTTGTGCGTGAAATTATTGTGGGTAAAAATTGAGAAAATCAGGTAATATCTTTTAATATCACACGTTTCGGGAACCTGTCTTGTTTCCATCATCAGGTACTATAAAAACATACAACTCCTCAACTCCTCGCTAGTATCCTTCATCTCTCTTGATAATTAATAATACTGAACAACACATGGAGTCGTGCCTAGTATGCTATGTGTGTTAACTAATCCATATCAATTTATATTAAATTATTTTGAAAATATGAGCACGTATGAATTAAATGAGAATTAAAAGAAACGTGAATTAAAAGACAAACTTTATAATGTTGAAGTGAGCAGCGTCACCACTAGTCACGATGTTCAAATAAATGTAACTGTATTTATATAATAATATATGACTTTGTATGTACGAGATTATTGGGAATATTTCTTTGTAACGTGATACGGTCAATCTGTGGCATTTGTTTCCGATAAATTGAGTTAAATTACAATTTCGGGTGGTTAGTTTCCGGGCGCATCAAGTACTTAGATGATTTGTGGAGTGAGTGCGGTGAATCCTCGGAGGCGGTGGCTTCCTTTTCTAGCTGTAACGTGATATCCGTCACCGACCTACTCGTCAGCTAGAGAGTTTCCCAAGCGGGGAACCCAGGACATGCAGACTAGTCTTCCAACATATACGGTAGCGTCAAAAATTACATGTGTGTGTGCATGTGCCAAAGAGAAGAGAGCGATTCAAGTGTGAGGAAGGAAAAATCGTGAGCGGTCCGGTGCCCGTTTCTTAGGGTTCTTCTTCGACATTCGCCCGGAATGGGTAAAGCTACAGAAAATTACCGATCAGAGCAACCAGTCGCTGGTATTCTACGCAGATAAAAGATATTTGTATTGATCCCTCAAATTTCGTGTACAAATTACAAAACATGGAATAAGTGACAATAAGGCACACTGGGGCTCGTGGCAAGATCTTGGTCAGCGTGCTCGCTTTCCACTAAGCGGTCCCTGGTTCGATTCCCGGTTTTCCTTGCAATGTCTCAGTATATGTTGCTGTGTGACGATGAGATAATTCACTTATCAGGTTGAGAAGACCGGAATACGGCGTGGGGATGTCTACGTGCTAACCACACGTATCCCCTTAACCCATGGCCGCGAGGCAGGGACGTCGCCGGTAGGCCTGAGCCCGTTCACGGGCTGTCGCGCCAAGTACATACATACATACATACATACATCTCTCGCAATATTAGTAAAAAACACCGCACGCTGACATTCCCAGGCGAGAGAAGTGCACGAGCGGCAGATGTGGGGCAAAATGAGTGCGCATTGTGGGGATGAATATTCAACTACGAGCTGTGCCAAAGTTCACGGACAGCTTGTGCAGGCGGGCGGTTCGGCGCGGCGGGGCTCGGCGGAGATGGCGAGGCGGCGGAGACAGCTGGAGGGGTGCCGGACGTGTGCCGGAAGGATGCCGGAAGTGGCGGCGCCTCGATCGCTGCTAGTGCCCGTGAACAGTCAACAGGTCCCACCGAATCACGTTTACTTAGCCCCTGTAGTTGACCGGCAGCTTGTTTAGCAACTGTCGCCTTAGGTGCGTCTATTTCGATTTAATTTTATTCATATTTAATTCTCTTCTTCTTCGTCATCTTTTTCTTTTACTTTTTCTTCTTCACACTCATATTCTTATATATCTTCGCATTCTATTTCTTTTTAGTTTCGTACATTTTTTTTATTTTCTTACTGCTTCTTCTTCGTCGTCTTCAATTTTTCATCGTCGTCCAGCTCTTTTTCATCGACGTCATCTTCGTCTTCATTCTCTTTATCTTCAGCCTCTTATACGTATTCTTTTTTGTCCTCTTCTTTTTCATTACCTTTATCTCCGTACTTATCTTCTCCTTTATTGCCCTCATCTGCTTTATATTTTTTCTCATTTTCGTATTTGCCTTGTCTTCTTCATATGTGTGCTTTTTTTTCTCCTTCTTATTCGTCTCCCCCGTTCTCTTTTTCCTCTTCGTTTACTTCCTCAGCCTCATTTCCTTGGGCCTCTTTTTCTTAAACCACCACCTCTTTGCACTCCTCTTCTTATTGTTCAGAATTAATGTTTCTGATATATTATAACATTTTCCCGCTAAATGCAGTTTTATTCTGCGCTCTGAGTAAATTAAGATCAAAAATTTCTTCCCATAACAATTATGGCAGCACAGACATTTGGAAAAAACAATAAAAATAAGGAAAGGAATACACAAAGATATTCTAATCTTGTCAAAATATCGACCATCATGTTTTACAACTTGTGCAAACAAAAGTAGATAAGATTTACTGATTTTTTTTGTGTTTCCGGCCGCATCTACTACTGTGGTCATTAGTCCTGTAAGAGAAGTGCATATCTTATAGCGGGCGGTGGAGGTGTTCTTCCCCGGTGGATGGTGACATCCGCCGCCGACATACTCGGTGGCTTGCGGGGATTTCTCCATTCAGATATCTCCCACCAGCAGGACACCACTCCTTCCGGGCAAGCTCCACACTTCCGAGTGATTTCTCAACATGTATGGTAGTGAGGTGCTTGTAAGTGTGTGCAAGTAAGGGGTGAAACTAAGGGAAGGAAGGGTAAAGAAAGATCGCGCACCGTTCGTAGTCCTTTTGTTAGAGTACTACTCGGGCTTTCACCTGGTATTAATCGGAGAAACCACGGAAAACTACCGATCAGAGCACCAGCTGCGATATTTCGCCTCACAGCGGCCAATTTCTGTAGCTAGTGTCAAAAATCCTGCCGTCATGGGGATTCGAACCCTAGAACCTTCCGAACGGAGGCACTGCAATGACATCAGTTCATGCTCCGAGCCAACTCAGCAGACAAAACAAGAAAGAAATCTCTAAAAAAATAGAAAAATTGATGTTTTCTCTTGAAATTTATTTTTCAAAACAATTAATTTTATACATTTCGAATGAACTTTTGTTTTGAAACACGCAATACTTACGTTCACTTTGTCAATTTCAATATCGTTTATTCAATCAATACCATTCTTTGTGAAGATAAATTTTCCTTTAGAATGATTATTGAAATGTATGTGAATGCGTCTGGGAAATGAGTTCAATCGTTTTCCTCTTTCAGTCACTTGTAGACCGTGATCGATTGGAAAGGGAAAAATGTCAGCAATAAAAGACTCACCCTCCTTTTGGGGATAGAAGCAGAATGAATGTACTTGGGTCGCCAGTAACTCCATCAACAAACATTCACATAATCATTTCCGCAATTATTCATCATATTGGTTTCTTTTCTTAAAATGGGATATATTGTACTTCAGAGAAGTGAATATCATTGATTGGTAATTTAACCAGAATGAGAAGCTCAGATAGGTGAGTTATCCCTGATCACAATAACTCATAGTACACACAAGGAAAGATTTAAACTTTAGGTAATATCAACTTACTAGCTGAAGTACCCCTCGTTTCCCGGGTACTTATCATAATTTATTACAGAGAAAGAGAAATTCCATCTACTCCCGCCCTGTGGCGAAGCCTTTTCCTATCTGTTCTATTGTACCTCCCCTCCGCCATACCCCGCCCAACTTTACCT
This sequence comes from Gryllus bimaculatus, assembly GCA_017312745.1. Classification (NCBI taxonomy): domain Eukaryota; kingdom Metazoa; phylum Arthropoda; class Insecta; order Orthoptera; family Gryllidae; genus Gryllus; species Gryllus bimaculatus. Next base: position 1,456,035 of record BOPP01000162.1, on the reverse strand, counting down.
TGTTCCCATCTGGAAATACCCAGTCTTCCGGATCCACTAAAAAAACTGCTTACTAAAAATATTTATATAGTTTTCTTTTGGGGTTTCCCGTCCCCAAACTTCATTCATATTATTACAGAAAATAATAAACACATCTAAACTAAACAAAATAAAATACCTGTACAAACGTATATTCATATTGTGTAATTTCATGTATTACTAACGGAACCCGGCAGACGTTCTATCCTTCATCTCCCTCTTTCTCCTTCCAACTCCCTTTCTCTCTCCGTGTCTCTCACCGTCCCTCTCTACCTCCGACTCCCTTTCTCGTCGTCCCTCTCTCCGTCACTCTCTCAGTCCCTGTCTCTGACAGTCACTGTTAGTCTCTCTCTCTCTCTCTCTCTCTCTCTATTTCTATCTCTATCTCTATCTCTATCTCTATCTCTCTCTCTATTTCTATCTCTATCTCTATCTCTATCTCTATCTCTATCTCTATCTCTATCTCTATCTCTCTCTCTCTCTCTGTCATTTTCTGTCTCTGCATCTGTGTCCCTCTCCCTGTATGTCTCCGTCTCTCTATTCCTGTCCCTCCCTTTATCCGTCTCTCCGTGTCTCTGTGTAGCTGTCTTTACTTTCTCGGCCTCGCCCTGCGTCACACGGCAACGCTCAACGACAATGAAGCTCATGTGGAGCGGCGTTTGAATAGAAATTGAAATAAAGTGAAGCACAATTTTCTTCTGCAGGGGCATCTAGGGGAAGTTACAACAAAATTAACAGCACATATGGGTGAAAAACACGTAGATATGCCATTTTTTACGGAGATTGACGGAGTTTACCGCTTATATATATTCCAATACTTTCAATCAATTGCCATATTGTATCATTTTTTTTCATTTTTTTCACGTATTTATAAGGAAGAGTTTGAAATTGATATTGCCATTGCAATTGACGTTTAAATATTATTAAAGTAATTTCAATTGAATTTGAATACGCGTTTAGTGCCCTTAATAAATAATGGCTAACTAAAAGGCACTATTAAATACTTACTCAAAGGTACGCTTTCACCCTCCACAATAATAAAACAATTCCCTACAAATATTCATACATCCGTCACAGTTTGAGCATAACACTTAATTATTCACAATACGTTTTCGCTCGCACCGTTGCTTCCTAAAGCACGTGAATAAAAAGGGCTCCATCTACTGAAACAGGAAGGTTGTTGTTTTCTCGATCCCGTAATACTAGTAATAATACGAGTTGAAACAGCAGAAAAGGTATATCTTAGGAGCTCGTTGCTAAGCATCTGAATGAACTTTAATACAGTGCACATTTAATACAGTACCTTTCTCTGTATCAGGGAACAAATTACCACCAAGTATAGTTCATTGCAGTCCTTGGACCACGCGCCGAAACGAATCAAGAATCAAGAATTACATCAAGAAGCTGAAGAGGCAAGGGACAACTTGAAAGTTACGTATACCTCGAATAGTATGGTAGAGAAAATCTTCTTCCCGTCAGCACATCACCCTAAATATTCACGCCGCCGCTTCTGTAACCTGCTTCTTCATAATTGTTCTTCGCAGAATTAACTAATTCAAACGTTCCAATTGAATCAGAACCAGAGATAGCTCCCACGTAATCACGTCAAATTTCTATAAAATAAACTGAAGGTACTCCATTCAAGTCAATTCAACCAACAAGAAATAATTGTTCTCAGAATTTCCGAAGGATCTTCCGTAGGCAAATTATTGGTATCTTCCAAGAAATGCGTTAATATTGACTTCCTCATCAGCAATGCTAAATGAAGTCTGTAATAAAACTTGGCGCACGCGCTACACTGCGATGAGCGAGTACTTAACCGTTGCGCAGGCGGGGCGGGGTTGAGGCAGGGAGGGAGTGCCGGGGTGGCGGGGTAGCGGTGGCTGGGTGGACAGGGGAAGGGGGCAGAGGCGGAGTCGAGGAAAAGGGGAGCGGGCCATGCGATTGATTGATTGATTGGCCGTCAACTGCTAAGGTCATTATTCCCATAAGTCTAGCGCATGTTTCCTCCCCTTGGAACGTGGCGGGGATATTCTCCCCGGCGACCTCCGGAGCCGTCATACCGTCGGCTAGCGAGGTTTTCTCAACCAGGTCTCGCCCACCAGTCGGACACCGCCCCAGCCGGTACAAGCTCTAAGCACCCGACTGGTCTCCCGGCATGTGTGGAAGTGTAGTGAATGTGAGTGTAAGCAGGCGCGGATCCAGGGACAAATTTTTGGAGGGGAAAGTAAAGATGTTTTAGTTGAATGCGTCATTACAGATTTCGTAAAAGGTCGCAGGCTACACCCCAGTCATACTGCGATACGATTTTATTCGTTTTAATGATTATCCGAAAATATTTCTGCTTGGACGTTTCGAGACAAGTTAACATTAATAATTTCAGCACATATTTAGGAGGGGGGGGGGAAATTCCCTCATTTCTCTCTCATTGGATACGCGCCGGTGTAAGTAGGTAAGTGTGTAAGAGACGATGTCAAGAAAGAAAGAAGAAGAAAAGATCCAGCGTGGTCGTGACCCATTTGTTACGGTACTCTTCCGGCATTCGTCCGGGAATTTAACCCAGGACTTCCAGGCCAGAGGCACTGCAGAGATCAGTTCATGCCCTGAGCTACTCTCCCGGAGGGTTTGAGGAGGGAGTAGGGCAGCGCCGGAGGCGGGAGTGTGGGCGAGACAGGCGAGGCTGCGGGATCGGCGGGGGGAGGCGAAGCGGGGCGAGGGCGGAATTCGACGAGAGTGGCCCAGCGGGGCGAATCGCCCACAGCGGAGCGCCGCGGGCGCAAATCGGCGCGGGGCGAATTGTCGACCGCCCGCGGGGCGATGAGTCCGCTACCGCCCTCCGCCCCCGCCCGCGCCCGCGCCGCCGCCCGCCCGAGGCCCCGCCGCGCCGCCCACCGCGCCGCTAATACATTGCCACGTGTTACGCGGCGGCTTCGGCTCTGTTTGTTGCCCGACGATATTACGCGTAAACCAACGGCCAGCGCTTCTACAGATCCAACGGGAGGCAGGGTTGCTACCAGCCAGAGCAGCTCGACGATTATCTTCAGAAATCACGGAACGTGTGTGTGGGACCATTCACTGATCACCATTATGTCGGTCATTTTACGAACCCAGAGGAACTTTTTGGCAAATACATATATGTCTAAGTTTGTGGCGTACGGCTGAAATTCGAAATAATTGAAATTTGGTGAAGTTCATAAGAAGTCTAATTAGCGTATTGCATGTAATGGGCGCATTATCCAGGATGTTAGGATAAAACTGTATGAATGACGAAGATTTCATTATTTCGGATATCATCCGACTAGTGTTGACATTACAGGGCGCTGGCGAAAGTAGGTCTTTTTGCGAAAAGTGTTTTGACGCAAAAATATTTTGGAATTTAGGTGTTAGATAGGCAGAATGTTGTTTAATGAAAATATGAAATGTCGAAGCCCCGTCAATCCAACTCGAAAATGCGGACGAAGCTTCAAGTGAGGTATATAACATAGTAATATTACATAAGGTAGTGTAAACACAAATTGGCCAATGAAACTAATTGAAACTACACACTTTGTCTTTCGTTAGTTTAAGAAACTTCATATCAGCTGACTAATTCTTGTTCTTCACATAAAATCAAATAGTCCTCGTCTCCATCTTCCTACACTAGCCACTTTGTGTATAAGAGAGGTGACTCTTTATCCTTTCAAAGTTCGAAGCACATTTCGCACTGTTTCTATTCCGAACTATATCCATCCATACGAGAAACATTAATCGGATAATTCGGAAATTTTCTAAGTTCGGACACCAGACACAGACAGTGCTCGCAGCCATCTTTACACAGATGAATTATAATGTTTGAGTATGAGGGGCTGCCCGCTTATTTTGATATTTTCCCCATCTGGACCTAGTTACTTTCTACCTTTAGGGTGTTTCTAGAACCATTAAGGAGTTACTAAGGGGGTTTTTCAGATACATACTAAATACAATAATAAAATACATGAGAATTTTACTAAAACACCACACACACACATACACACACACATACACGACAACGATCAAATATCCACACACACACAGAATTTGAAACCCCTACTTTAAATGTCGAGGCGTGTAATCGATACCCGTTTTTGTTGAGTCGATCGTTACGAATTCTAATAGCAGTAAAACAACGTATCAAGGTCTATTTTGCACGCCCTCATGGTCATTTTCTTCTCTTACTGTTCCAATATACCCCTCCAGCGTGACCTCACGGAATGCCCCTTGGGTCGCGCACGCATTCCGGCGCAGCCACCGCCTCCCGGAGGAGCGAGCGGCGCGCAGTTGCCAATGCGCCACCCACGCCGCACACAGCTCGCCGCCCCGCTCGCCCGCCCCCACGGGCGCCGCCGAGGGCGACGGCGTCCGCGCCGCGCCGCGCCGCAGTGCAGCGGGTCCCTCGTGGAACGCCCGTCTGTTCGCTCGCGACTGC
>BOPP01000162.1:1429076-1451558 GCA_017312745.1 Gryllus bimaculatus | reverse complement strand
CCCTCCCTACACTTCTCGCCACGCCCCGCACCTGCACCGCGCCTCGCCCTTCTTACCTCCGGCCTCGCTTCGCCTCTCCTTCCCTGGCTACCCTGCACTGCCCATCTATCCGCGTCTTCTTCCCCGCATATTCTACTCACGTTGTCTATCTCGTCTCACCTAAACTGTGTCGTCTACACCGTAACTTCTATTTCGTCTCAACTAAACCGTGTCATCTAAATCGTCTCTTTTAAACAGTATCGTCTATCTCGTCTCATCTAAACCATATCGTCTAAATCCTCTCCCCTAAACCGCGCCGTCTAAAGCGTCCCATCTAAACCCTGTCGTTTAAACCGCGACTTCCATCTCGTCTCATTCAAACCGTGTCGTCTAAATCGCCTCGTCTAAACCGTGTCTCTAAATCGTCTCGTCTAAATCGTGCCGTCTCTCCGCGTTGTCTTTCCCGCGTCGCCTACCTCACCTTGTCTGAACCGTGTTTATTCCCCGTCTCAACCGACCGTATCGTCTAAACCGTATCCTTTATTCACGGTGTGTACCTCGGGTCGTGTAAATCGAGCTCATATCGCCCCACCGCCTATTGCATATCCACTCCACCGTCTCCTCTGCGTCTTTAAAAGAACACATTCAGGTCGGAGACTCCCATAGTCGCTTAATGTCACCCAGGCGGTCGATCCCCACGTCTTTCGTTATAGATCTACCCTATTGTCTTCGTCTTCTTTGTCACACCGTGTAGTGTTCAGAGTCAGAATAGAAATTCTGAAATAGACTCGAGATAATAAAACTGGAACCAATTATTTTTCATCATGCATATCCACACAAAGTATTCAAACTCTGTACTGTAAAAATTGATTTTATGTACTACTTTAAGCATTCGGATAGTTGTGGATTGCTTTATTAGACATAAACTAGCACCCAAACATTTTTCCAGACGACAGAGCATATAAAAATTTTCTGCAGCAACGTGTTCCAATATCATATGCATGATCACAATTAATCACATATAACGTTAATTTTCAAGTGGAATGGTACGTACAAAGTTGAAAATAACAATGTTTCACGACAACCGTAACATGTGCACGTGTTCAAAGAGTTTTGACACATTGATAGATCATGGTCTAACTTACAATCTAATCATTTCACTTTCATGTTCGAATATCACGAAATTGACCGGTATTCATAACGAAATTGACCGGCGCTAATCCTTTTAATTGTCCACCCCGCCATGCATCCAATGCGAACGGAGTATGCGGGTTGTACAAGGAGAGGACGAGTGTGGCGGGAAGGTCCGGCACGGCGTCAAGCAGAGCGGAGCGAAGTGCAGTGAGACAGAAATGCAACTGTTATAAAATAGTTTTATTTTACACTTCTAACAAATTCGTCTTTCCCGCCAGTTTATAATTTGAAACATAAATACCCTAGACCCTTAAACTAGTTTATTATATTTCATGAATAATAAAAATTCGAGATATTCAGTTGGAGAGCCCTTTAGGGTTCGGAGCGGAGGAAATTGAGCATTCGGGCCACCTGCAGTCGAACAGGAATAGCTGAGCGCCGCAATGTTCCTGCTGTTCTCCACCCCAAAACAGTTTCCCTCTTCCTATAACGATACGCTGCCCCCGTCGTTCCGAAACCTCCTCCTGGATTCGTTCCTCCCCGCTCCGGATCTCGGATATGAAGATCCGTTCCCCGTCACTTCGCCTCTCTCTACTGGGACCCGGTCCTCCCCCTTCTGCTGGGATAGGTTTCAGGCCGCTCCACCGGGATAGGGTCTTCTCAGCTGCTTCCCGCTTTGCTGGGAAACGGTCCACCCCTTTCCCCCGCTCTGCTGCGATAGGATAACCGCTCCGCTCTGTTGCACACAGTCATCTCCGCTACTCGCCGCTCTGCTGCGATCTGCTCCTCCCCACTACGCCCTTCTCCGGTGGGATAAGGTCCAGCCCACTCCGCAAGGCTCTGCTGAACACGATCTTCTCCGTTCCTACCCACTCTGCACGAACACGGACCTCTCCGCTCCGCCTCAATATTCTGGGTTGCGTTCCTCCCCGCTCCGCCCATCTCTGCCATTCCACCTGCCTTCAGTTCTGCTTCGCCACACTCTTGTGCAGCCCGCTCAGCATAGCCCCTCCCCAACACACTCCACTCCTCTGTGCCCACGGCTGTCTCTCCCCGAGCAGTCCCACGCTTCCCCGTCGCCCAACAATGCCCTCCCCGCCCACGCCCCCTCCGCCCCGCGCGCCGTTCCCTGCACTGCACCGCCTTGTTCTCTGGGCGGCTGCGACACTGCGCCGAGTCTGTTGTGTCCACAGATCGATACGCCTCGATAGCCATTATTTGTATCGATTGACGGAGTTAAAACAGACTACGCCTACATTGAGGAAAGCTCTAGAAAACACATTCGCCTGTCTTACAGTAAAGAAAAGCTGCTCTTGCAGACCTATTTTAAAGCTCAGCGTGAGCTTACGATATTGAACGAAAAAGTGTTTTAAATGTTTTTTTTAGCCAGTCACGTCCATGCACTCGAAAATAAATTAGAATTTACATAAAAATATTTAAAGCAATCTCTTAAAATACAATTTACTTGTACTATGTTCGTAATATGCACGATATTTGGCATTTCAGACTTTTAAGATTGGCAAATACGAGAATAATTATGAGATCTCAGAACGTATTAGTCTTTATTTTTTTGGTTGTTCGGAATTACTGTGTGGTTTAGGTGAAATGATAATGATGATGAAGGATGAAATGGACAATCACAAACATACAGAGACACGCTCAAACCCGACCGTGCCCGAGGCGAAACACGATCCCGCGATGCTTCGGTCCAAGACCGCCACGGCACTACTGCCTTAGTAATCTTGAATAGAATATTAGTCTTTATTAATATTATTATTAATAATATTATTATAATTATTATTGATATCAATACTATGTTAGTACCCAATGCTTATGAGCATACCTGGACAGGTGAGAATAAATATATTTCATAAATTTTGAAGAAGTAAAGATTGAATCACAGACATGGAAAATGGGAGAACCTCCTGAAACCCTTCAGAAATCCACTTTGTCCATCAATTATTAAAAGTTATGAACCAAAAGGAATTTGAACCACTCAGCCTGAGGTTGAAGGTGAACAGTCTATCCTCCACAGTATGGGTCGCCCTAAGATTCGGATGAAGAAAATGTAGAATTCGAACCACCTACTACTTCCGTTCGACTGCCTGAAAGTTGCATTTACACTTTCGCGATGTCGTCTTCGGGCCTCTTCTCGATTTTATCTATATATCTCGTGAATTATATCTATAAACAGTGTAAAACTATATTGAGGCGTTTGGAGAACAATCTGCGCACGTTGTCTTGATCTCCAGAACCCCTACTATCGCTCTTTGCCTACACCTCGAAGAAATACAAAAAAGAAGCAAATAATGTTACTGACATTTGAAAACCACAAATTTGTCTCCCAGTTTTCCAGAGGATTTTTCATGTTGAAACAGAAAAATTATGTTCAATGTGACAACATAGAATGAAACTTCAAAAAGATACATCACTGAACTTGAATGTCAAAAAAGTATTGTGCCATTGAAAAAGCAAACAGTATCAGAGGAAGTACTTTATGAAAGTTATTATACAAAAGGGTGGTATCAAAAATATATCATATTCAAAAAAATCAATAAACAATATACAAACTTCACTCACCTAATAAACAATTTACAAACTGACGTCATCACGGTTTCGGTGCAACGTGTTTACTGTCATAAACACTCTTCCACAAACATGTTACGTAACGTATTAAAGTGAATTTACCCCTCTGCCACATCGTAGAATAATAAACGAATGTACGACGTAGTGAATAAAAGATAAATAAGGAATGCAATCCAAGGAATAATATTAAAAAATGTATTCAGAATACTATCAGGTAACATTTCTATAGATATAAATTAAATCTTTATAATTAAGGGTTACATAGTTACGTTGTCACTATAAAAATACAATGAATACATAATTGTATTGATATATATATATATATATATATATATATATATATATATATATATATATATAATGTGTGTGTGTTCATTTTACGAAACAGCACACAAAATAAACTATTACCCACATATTATCTTCGTTTAACTTCTTCAAGGATTAGTCCCCTAGGCCTTCCAATTATAGTTGTTAGTAAAAATAATAGTTATAATAGTTTAGAACTGCATTAATAAGCCGATAAAAATGAAAGGGCCTTAATTGACTCGACTGGCAGAGATGTAATACTGTCAAAACTTCAATTAAATTCTATTAGTATTAAGAAGGTTCATCAAAATATGTAACGCCTTCTGAACTGTATGTTCTATGCCCAACAATTCCATTGCGATCATATGATAGCAGCAAATAAACCTGTTAAATTCAATAGTTTCAGAATCCAGATCAACCGGATAACACGCGTAAAAATTCAGGTCGTAGCAATATATGGTTTGTGGATGATGTGTGGCATGTTATAGATCCTCTCTAGGAAAATCGCAAATAACGACGGAACAATGTGGCTGTCGTCCAGAATTCTCTTCAAACAACTGACCCCGTTACTAAATGGTGCAAGACGTTCCATTTGCCAATTCTGAAATATAGACTATTCTTTATTTAGTGGTTAAAAGCGGCTTTAAATTTGATAAATTGTATTCTGTAGCTTCTAAGAAGCACGTACTTAATTTATAGGCAAGTAGCAAGATATGTATGTTAAAAAAGATTATTTTTTGTTTGTTGTCGTTATAAATTGATCTGGCGATTTTCCAAGAATCATCAATCATTTAAAGATTCAAATAAAAGGTAAATGCGATTTGCGTTAAGTCATTTACCTGTATATTTTATGAGACACTTCGCTGGCAAGTTCTTGCCTCAATAGATAAATTACGCACAAGTAAGTATTTTAAATTCAATCCGAGGAAGTACAGCAGTGTTTAGTACAAATGCGCAATACTATTTGAGATAAATACACATATATTTAAAATAGAAGTAGTAAGGATGTGAAAATTTGACTAGAAAGGTTAACGATTAATGTGAAAATCGATCAACAAGAAAAATTGACTTACTTCCAAAAAGAGTGTTTAAAAGTAAAACGTACGAAAGATGTAATAACCGCTGGGCAACAAGTACTTTTTCCAAGTTATTACCTAATTACCTAATAGCAAGAAGCGAGTTCCACACAAAAGTAAAAGGCGTAATAAGGATGAAGTAATACTTGTTCTTTGGGCGTGTTGTAGCAAATTCTGAATGATGCTATCAACTTAATATTCTATAGAATATAAAAGGTGTGTTCAAAAAAGATCAGACTGTTCAAATAAAAAGTTTATATGAAAATGCACATCTTACTAGTGTTTGTCGCCTTCAAAGAACAATTTTTGGCTAACTACTCATCGCTTTCAGCGTGTCTTCTAGCTTCCAACTGTCCTCTGAAACGCTGCTTTCAGACTGGCACAAAGGTGCCAGCTACACAATTTCTTTCGATTTTATCGAATGAGTCAAATAAGCGGCCTTTCAAGAAGGATTCAATCTCGAAAAGCGGAAAAAGGTGGCTGGGGCCACATCTGGAGAATATGAAGGCTGTGGGTTCACCTTTGTGCCATTTTTCGCCAAAGTCTTTGTTATAAGAAACGAGGCGTTCGCCGGCGCATTGCGGTGGAATTTGAGTTTTCAATCCTTCCACAGTTCTAATGTCCTCCTCAACACTTCGAGCCCTAGCCTCTTCAAAACCTCGCCTTAGTATTCTTTGTTAACTGTTGTCTTTCAGGAGGGTATTCACAATGAATCAGTGCTTACCAGTCGGAAATATCAATGAGCATGACTTTAAAGTTGGACTGAGACCTCCGAGCTTATTTTGGTCTCAGAGAGAGGTTGATGTTCTTCCTCATTTACACCCGTTATACATGTACCACCCAAAATATTGGGACCGGATAATAGATTCATCGCCAAATGCTTGATGAATCAATCTGAAGGCCTCTGTAGCACTTCTGTGGATATGATCACGAAATGTAACGCCCACTCGCCGCCCGTTCTTCTAGTTCCATCATTATATGCCGAAGCAACAATTGAACCGTAGGCCGGTGCAGGCTCAGAGAAGAATAGCTGTTGCCTGGCTCCAGTACATCGCAGGGAAACGCACCAGGCGGCGTTTTAATTGCCACGGACATCGCTAAAGGGCGCGATGTGTCTCTCCTTGGGCCGACAACCGGTTTGCGAGCAAGAAGCACAGTCATATCTTTCTTTAAATAAACCTTGTATTTTAAAATAATATTTTTATGCTACATAAAAAAACCCTCCTGCGAAATAAATATATTCCAACATAACGATAGATGAATTGCACCAATGAAATGTAGAACTTCGAAATGCATCCTGTTACGTAGCATCACGTGTGTTTGATGAATAAATACGCCCACACAATCATAATAAATTCATCCATTATCCTACCAGAAAAAAAACTTTAAAATAATTATATTCAGTGTAAGTGTAATACAAGAACATTAAGAAATATTATTGTATTCATATATGTGTGTGTGTGTGTGTGTGTGTTGTAAAAGAAGAACAAACGTGTAAAAGCACTTCAGTTTTATATCCTTACTCTGATGAATATTGTTCTCTGATTTTGTAAAACCGTAATTTCTAAAGCATCATTATCACTAGCTGGACTCATGAGAATATTTCGCACTTCCTAAAATATTGTTTAAAGGCTTCAGGCTTGCACTCAATTTCAAATCGTCACGCTTTAAATTAAAGGTAACATCTTAAAAGGCTAGTATTGTGCTTGGGTAAGTGATCTCATCTTGGTAAGCGATTTCAGCAAATAAAAAGACACTCGTGCAATAAATTTCACAACATATGAGATAGTAAATTTAATTTTAGATGCAATTAAAAAGCCAGCACGTTTCAGTCTATCCTCGATACAGAGTAGGTATGTCCAGAAGAGCTAATCAACCAAAATTTGATAAGTTCAAAGTTTTACCTTGTAGATTAGGTCTAATAAAACATAACGCAAAATCCCTTGGAGAATCGAAAACCGAGTTTTATGGACCTTTACTAAATTATGTAAGACTGAAGAGCATAACGTTATGGATTTTATGTGCAACGGCAGATTTTTCAAATATTTTATAACAAATACAAAATTCTACATACTTGTCATTCAATGCCTTTGATACACTTCTGAAGGGTAATTGTCTATTCATCAGTAACTAATCTGTATGATTATGTATAAATTAAGTCATATAATCATGTAATAATCCAAAACCGTCAGACTTTCTTAATGTATTATATGTATATAATACTCGAAGAAAATACGCTAAGAAATGATGTAATAGGATACAAAATTAACTGCAATACGCTAAAGATAATAAAGCAATTCTCTAAGTGCTAGAAATAATAATAATAATAATAATAATAATAATAATAATAATAATAATAATAGCAGCAGTATCATTACACTGTATTTATGAAGAAGGCTGAAACAAAAAAGCAGCTCCTTCACCTAAACACCCCTTTGTGCTCGAATTGTCCCAGAGCCTCATTACGAAGTATAGAGAAAAATTACACGAGTCGCGTGGGGAGAGCGACGGGGTCAACAACCCGCCGCCCGGAAAAGCGGCCCGCAAAGGCAGGCGGAGGGCGCGGGCGCGGGCGCGTGTCGCGTGCTGTGCGCGTGCGTGCAGCGTGAGCGGCGGGGGCGCCTCGCGTGGCCGCTGCGCGCTCGCCACAACCGGCGCCACCCTTCGGGTTGGGACTCACTCAAGGCGGATCCATTGATTGCTAGTGATTCCGGACGTCAACTGCGTCAACTGCTAAGGTCATTAGTCCCGAAAGTCTAGGGCATATTTTTTCCTTTAGGACCTACCGTAGGCTAGCGGGGTTTTCCCCAACCATGTATCTCCCACCAGCGGGGCATCGCCTCGGCCGGGATAAGTTCTAAACAACCCACCTGTCTCCCGACATGTGTGGTAGTGTAGTGCACGTAAGAGTAAGTGTGTACACGCAAGAGTTAGAATTGGGCAAGGAATGGGAAAGAAAGATCGCGTACCGTCCGTGGCCCGTTTGTTAGAGTAGTACTCCACTATTCGCCTGATATTGATCGGTGAAACCACGGAAAACTTCCGATCAGCGCAGCAGGCTGCTAGAATTCTACTACAGTCAGCGACAGGACTCTTATCAAGCTATCTCGCTAGTGTCGAAAATCCTGCCACCGTCGGTATTCGAACCCCAGGGCCTTCCGATCAGAGGCACTGCAGTTACATCAGTTGACACCCATCTCTCCCGGTCAAAGCACATTTTACGAGTATTCAACTACAGTTCAATTGTAGGATTTGGAGCTCTAACAAGAAAAGCCACGGCAAGTCTCCCGATATTCGTTACTGTTAACACTTCAATGCCAAGAGACGTTTTCTGCACGCGGATGGTTCCCGACTGCGCCTGTAGAATCACGTGGCTGGTCTGCTCGGTGCAGGCTGTGAAGAATTATGAAATATTAGAAATCTTTGTTTTACCGTCCATTGAATAATTCAATTATTTTTTAGGTATGTACATATTAATTGTTTTTAGTAGATATATAGACATGTAAATCACAGCATTCTTCACAACTAGAAAATAGAGACCTGTATGAACAACGGTAACGATTTGGATCCACAATTTGACGACTTTTGGAAGAAAATGTAATTCGTCGAACAGTAAAATGTAATTAGTAACTTGTTCAGAAAACCATAAAACATGTAAGCAAATGCACTAATATTTTACCTATATACCTCTGTCACACAATATCATCTGTTATTATATATCACTGTTTTGTAAAAGTAAACATTATTTTTTTTTCTTTTTGGTGATCTGTGTAGAATCTAATTGAATAGAAACAGTTTTGCAAAAGAAAATATTTTACTTTTAACGTATATTTGTGTACCGACTTCAACTGTTTAACGTCATCTGGCAATGCGTTGTAAAGTAACGTACGTGCATTGTATGTGAATTTCTGGTAGTGAGATGTTGACACTAACACTTGATGAACGTTATTTCTTCGGCGTGTGTTGTAATTATAAAAAAAAAACAGTGCATGAAAAATGTTCCCACCGTTAAGTAAGTCACTTTTGACAAATATCATAGATTCATAAATAAATAGGCAAGGCTATGGTGAAATTTCAAGCTCAATGAAGAGAGGCGTGCAAGGATCACGCGGATGGCACTCTTTCATTATTCGAATAATTTTCTTGTGTTATCTAAAGATCTGGATACGATGAACTTCCCCAGAATATAATGCCGTATCTCAGGCAAGAAGGCACATTTACAAAATACACGCAACGAGCTAGATGAAGGCTGAAAGAATTTGAAAGAATTCTGAATGCTTAACATAATGAATTTAATTCAGTGTTTAATTCTGTTTTATGTACATTCCCTTTAAGATTTGACTGAAATGAGAGACCAAGAAATTTTGTTATCTTAATATAAGCTAATTTGCATATTGTTCATTTTCAATGGAGCTTGCGATTGCTGATTTGAAATTCAAAAATGCATTGAAACTTTTTCCTTCGTTAACTATTAATTTTTTATTACAAAAGAAATTTGCAACTTCTGAAATCGTACTATTTATTGTTATCTTTTGCAAAAAACATTCCTGTCATCGGCAAACAGTACCGTTCTTCCATTTTTAATAGACGAGGTAATATCGTTTACGTATAACAGAAAGATGATAGGACCTAAGATCGAACCTTGCAAGACCCCATACTCAATTTGTAAAGAATTGGAAAGATAAGAGAATAATTTTCTTTCGTGCCAGTGCGGTATTTCTACTCTTTGATATCGGTGTTTAAGGTACGCGGTAATCCAAGATTCATAATTTCTATGGCACTACCCTTCTTCAAAATGTTGAGGACTCTATTTGTTAGGTTAATATATTAAATCAATTGTCGATGTACCTATCACATGTACTGAAACAGGTTTAACATAATGTAAACGATTAACGATAATATCAACGACAAAAGTTTCCATGGCACTGTTAGGAAATGTAGAACGTTTTCCGGTAGAGTGAAATTTTACATTTTGGATAATTTATTATTTTAGTAGTAATAATTGGGGTTATTTAACTTTTATCATGTTTTATTGTAGTTTGAATTAAAAAAGGTATTTGTAAAATTTGTAAAATTGACGATTCCGGACGTGAATCTTTTCTTGTAAATTTTGATCATTACTGAAAACGGCAAAACTGCAAAAACATGCTGTTCTAAAAAGTGCATTCAGACACCTTCACATACCACAAAACAATATATTTCCAAATGAAACGGATTTATAACAAAATGACATCTATTTTTATCTATTATAGAACTTAAAATTATCTTTCAATATTTTATTCTCCGACTACTCAGTTTACCTACAATTATTGAAGTTCAGAGGACATGAAGAATTCTTCAGCAGAATATTACTAAGAAACTGGAAACACTTCAAATACTCCCCCTCACTGTTTTATTTCTAATAAGAAACTTCTAAATTCTGGGTTTCAGTATGCTATTTTTGCATTTGCTCAATTGGGATTCTAGAAACTCTTCTTTTTCCTCGAAAATTTCACCCAGTTCGTTGGGCCAAATGAATGATTGCACGACAGCGGCCAAAGTTTACCTCGTGCAGGGCTCTAGACAGCACAGGGAGCGTAGGTGGCGCTGAAAAAGTGAGACCTGAAAAAAATGGCTGGCAGGCGCGTTCACATAATACTACTTTATAGCTTCACAACCCAGGAAGAGCCATTTTTGCTGCAGTTCGCTCCCATTTTTTCGCAGTCTCAATTTTTCCTTCTCTTTTTATATGATGTTCTTGTAAGATCTCTGCCACTTTTTTCAATAAGCCTCTTATTCTACCTTCAATCACTCTTGTTGGTATATGAAAGTTTTCTCGTAAAACAGTTTCAGCCATATGGTATGTATTGTGGAGAAACAGAAAGTGTTGTACAATACGTAATTTCGTAATTCACTCCAAGCTCAGATATCAGCTTCGTTAAAGATTGCGTAATAACGGCTATTCCTGAAAGGCAGCAGAATAATATTTTAAATTATACTATAAAGAACGGCATAGATTTTATTTTATTGTTAACTCTAAAGTTTCGAAAATAACAATAATTTAAACGTTTTCGGCCTGTTGTAACAACTACAACTTTGAAGACTTCTTCAAAGTAAATTTGTTCTCTGCAATTACAAGGACGTTCAAATATAACCGGAACTGATTTTTTTTCAAATAGCCCGCCATTCGCATCAGCTGCGCAGCCTAGTGAGAATATAGTCAATCCCCACCTACTTCCTGAGCAGATCAGAACCTCAGGTCAATAGCAGAGAGGTCAATAGAGAGAAGTCAAAGAGCAGGTCAATAGAGTTTGGGTGTTGCTAGAGCGATGAGTGAACAGACAGTGCCCTGAAGAGCGGAATAACGCGTTGTGACGCATAAAATTTGTGAAAAAACAGTAGGGAAAAAGTGCGTCTCGGGCCCGAGCATTCGAATGGCGTGCTTCAGAGAGGGAAGAGAGAGGCCATTGAGAATGAACCTCAGGACCGCCGGCCGCGATCATCCAGACACCCCAACAAACATCGATCGTGTTAATGCGGTTATTCCTGAGCATAGGCTCATCACTATCGAATAATTCACATCAGTCTATGGAATCAGTGTTGGTAGTGTAGAAGACGTTAAAAAAACACCTCAAATATGAAAAGATGGATGCTATGTAGGTTCCACGCCCTTTGACGGGCGAACAAAATTATGCTCATGCTAGCAGTCACTTGTCTCCTAAGACGGTTTGAAAACGAAGGATTTTAAAAATCTATTGTAGCGATCGATGACATGTGAGTTCATTATTTTATTTCCGAGTCCCAGCAGGCACCACGGGAATGGCGGCGCACTTCTTCTTTAAGTCCCAAGAAGAAAGCGCGGAAGATCCATTCGGCGGGAAAAATGAATTCAAGGTTTATTTGAGTTTTAGGCCCCAAATGGTTTTTACCGTTTTGAAGTCTTCAAAGGCATTTATAATTCACGCGGTTTGCATGGACAATGTTTGAGAGTGGATATGCAAGATTGTCTTTTATGAAAGATGCTTCCAGAACGTTGGAAGAAATGTGTAGACACTAGAAAGAAGTTTTTTGGAGAGTGACATGTACAAATAAGTACAAGCACAAATCAAAAATTCAGAGTTCAACGAAAATACCACTTTTATAAGCGTACATTGCCATATCTGCGAAAAAAGTATGAAGAAAAAATTGGAAACAGTTTTGTTATTCATGTTTTTATTTCAAATTGTCAATCTTGTCACGTCTTTTGTTTACACATACCACCCTCATTAACTTCGATTTACGATCTACAACTACTGTTACTAGGGGTTTCTATATTTACATTGCTATTATAGGAACGGTAATAGCCCGCGTAACCTCCACTACAAGGCCAGCGCCTACTTTTAGGTATGGTGGTTAAAGATTAACATATTGTTATTTTTTGGTTCTTAACGATTAAAACTTAAATATAAACATTTTCTATTAATACAAAGTTTTCTATGTTTTTATTCTTGATGTCCTTTTTATAGGTTATACTTTCACTTCTCAATATTACTTTTACTACTTATTAATTTACCTAATGTGTTATCGAAAATGGTTTCAATGTATCACCTGATTGTTAATGTTCGAGAGGCATCTTTGCATTACTTCAGTCTATTGGTAACCATGTAAATTAGACCAAGTCTCATTTGCTTTGCAGAGCCGAAACATGTTTAATAATGTGCATCGTCCGGGAATCAATGCGAAATGATCCTTTTTTATACCGTTTTAAGAATAACTATGCAATACGGTTATATATGCACTAACTGAATCCGTTCGAACATTCCGCATTTTGTAAATTGTTGTTTAAAAAGCGAAAGAAGCTTCACACCTGATCACGATTTCATGCCAGAGTCTGTATTGCACATTGAAGCATAGTAAGCTTGTCCTTTGACTCTTATTAACGCGAAAATTTCAAATTGCATAGATTTCGTGATTTTTGTTTGTACCTTGTAACACTGCTTTGGAGTAGGGGGCCCCAGAAGAGCTAAATCTTCATTCAATTCTTACCTCCACCTGACCCCCTCATGTTTACCTATATTTTCCCTCATGTTTCGGAATATATTACTCGCATGTTTACTGTATATTCCCTTGTATGTTCTTCATATATTTATTGCGTGCTCATCGCATTTTTCCTCGCATCCTCAGCACACTTTCCTTCCTTTTTATATACTCTCTTTCAAGTGATTCCGATCATGTTTCCACACAGGATCCACACAGGTTCCCTTTTAAGCGTATTTCCCAAATTTTTACAAATATTCTCCCAAGTATTCCTCACATGCTCTACCACATAATCTCTCAAATTAATCCCTAAATAGTCGTCCATTTATCCCCGTTTCTTCATATGGTTTCCTATATGTTCCCCTAATTAATTCCTCAGATATTTCTCCAATTATTTCCTCTACTGGTTCGCAAAAAAAGACTCCTAGGTTTTTTCAATTGCTCCCTTAATCCCCCTAATGCTTTCCCAATTTCCCCTCAGATTTTACGCTCAATGGTTTCTCAGGTGTTTCCTTAAAAATACTTCAAAACCTTCTCCCAAAAATTCCCCTAAATCTTCATCACATTTCACCGCATTATCCCGTACTTGTTAATCGGGAAATTAGGTGTTTATTATAACATACTTTTATAAGTGTTAGGAGCTGGATAGGGCAGTGTCTCTCTTACCAGATGAAACGGGAAATTAAGGACAGCTAGAGCACTCAGAAGAGCAAAACCCCCAACAAATGCAATATAATCACTAATGATTTGTCGCAAACAATTGCATTATACATCATAACTTTTTACATCAAGTTTTAAAAGTGAAAATAGACACTGGAATCCAACATTCAGCATTTCTAGCAACCCGTGATACTACTGAGTAACAGAATGGCATAAAAATGTGACAGAACGTCCGAAATAATCTCATTGTATAGATTTTGGCATAGAAAAAATAATTTATGTTTCTTGCAGAGACACAAAAAAAAACCTTTTTAATCAACAGAATGCTTCGTTTCTGAATTTTTCATGTTTGCAAGGTGTTGCGGCTTAATGAAATATGCGAGTTGAATGTGTGCCTGATAATCCAAATGTGCCACAATTTTTGTACCTCTTTTTGTCTTAGATCTGCTTCATACATACCAGGGGGTAATTCCAAATACAACAGTAACACTCTTACGGGTTTAGTGCCCATTCTTTTTATAAAAGAGAATAACATGTCATAATTCTTTATCTATTATATATAGAGAGACAATTTAATTATTCCACAAGCAAAAATAGTTCTCTGTTTAAAATTAAAACCTAATTTAGCATCGAATATTGCCTTTCAGTAAAAGGTACGCGACATTACATTCATGACATGTAGAGATTGTTTCATAAACCAGTGCCAGAGTTATTTTGGTATATTAATGAAGCACGGAATACAAAATGTTGTGTCAGCGAAGCCGAAGTTAGTCTTCTAGTTAGGTCCAACGGAGACGACATGCCAGTGGGGCGGGATGCCAGCCAACAAGGCAGGCGTCTACAGCAGGACGACAGAGTGAGACGAAGAGAGCAAGAGAGAGAGAGAGAGAGAGAGAGAGAGAGACCAGATGAGAGATGGGAGAAAGAGAGATAGGGGGACTGGGAAATATTGCCCGCAGGCGCGTTCACCTCCGCACGGCAAATGTTTTGAAACCTAAATCTTCTAGATATTCACACGCGCCGCGCGGCCGTTCCCAGAAACACAGTAACGAGAAAACTTCGACTCGCCCGCGCGCGTGTTGTTTTTCTTGCCAGGGCGGCATAAAACACGGCGGCGGCAGCGACGATTAAGGGGAAAAGAAGACGCCAGCCGGGTATATTAATGTGCGGGAACATTCACACACATTGCAGTAAAAAATCCATATATTCGTAGATAAACTTTGAAAGAAACGTTACACTTAATAAAATTAAAAGAGGTAAATAGTGTTCAATAAATGTTATTAGAAAGTGCATTTAAAAAAGTAGACATCCTTAAAAAGTTTTGCGAAACAAGTATATCCCACAAACATGTTCTATCTACAGATTTTTTAAAGAGATCTGCAAGTGAATGGGTCTAATATGTATTAAATAAATGCAATTATGTTGTGATAAAAATGAAGCATCTCTGGAATTTCTGTCACACTAGCCAATCACAAGATCTAGAAATAAAGATGAAAAGAACACTTATAGATTATATATAGCATTTCATATTCGCCAGTGATCAACCAAAAGGAACTGTCATTCATTGCGAAGAATGAAATTATACTGTTACCACTACAGTAAGTCTGAGCGGGAGATTCGTATCTCTTCGGTGGAGTTTTTTTTAATCTAACTTCATACGAAGTACTCGTAATTAGGTGGAATTCAGCAGCTGAATGGAGGAGAACGATTGCATCAGGCATCTCTGATATTACTGGGGCTTGTTTCTCCGATCAATATCATGTTAATGATGAATCAATACCTTAACAAAAGGGCCAAGGAACACTCGCACTCTTTCCTTCCTCAAACGTGCTTCTTTTTCTCCTCTTACAAACACACGCACTTACACTGCACTACACAGAGAGACCAGTCAGGAGCTTAGAGCTCATTCCGGCGGGAGGGTGCCTCGCTGGCGATCTACTAGAGAAGGACATCGCCACCTTCTGCGATATAAATACATATATGTTCTCGAGGCTCAATGGCGAAGTCGCTAGCCTTTCACCTATAAGGTTCCGGGTAAGATCCCCGTAGAATCTCCTGTCAAATTTGTTACGACAAAACGAGCTTGCATGTTTCTCAGGGTCTAGTCCAACTCATGTGAAGCGTCCTAAACCTTACCCCCATCCCTCCCAAGAGGTGCTATGTGTCCACTATTGACAACAGACTGAGACGAGGTGTGACGAACTATGAAATTAATAAGGAGAATAACTTTAAAAGCGCGAAGCACTCAACGCCCCTCAAGGAGGTTTGAGACGCGTTTCGTCTAAGTTGAGGCAACATTTTTTTTTAAATAAATGGGACTAAGGACTACAATAAAAGACATTGTTACATGCTCCACGTGTAACATTAACCTTCAGGCCAGGTGGGATTAAATATTATCTGGTGTAATACGAAACAAACGTTGTGTGGTTTGCGTTTGAATGTTTCGGGTTGTTTATTTTGAATAACGTGTGTGATTAATGTATGTGTGCTTAGTTTCGATAACAGTACGCGATATTTATAAAACTGATTTATACAACTTTATTCTTGCTATTCAGAGATACCTCGAAGTTGCAGTGTACCAGGCTGCAAGAGCGATTTTTATGGTGGTAGATATATTAATACGTTCGGTTTCCCAGAAGTCTCTAAAAACAAAACTGTAGATGTCTGCTAGTCGTAAGAGTGACTTTACGATTACACAAAATTAACCTGTGTCCATGAAGTAGTTTTCGATTGAGCATATCATCATTGTTTATCGTGAGAAACGTGATGGTGCATCTTGGCTAGAAGAGCTCAGGAAACGGTATTTATTGACCAATGATTCATTCCCAATGGTTTCCTCAAATCAGCCATTCTACCAAAGAAAAGTACTTTCGTGTCAATGGCAACCTTCTGCTGAACGAAGAACTGAGATGGAACACCGAGATAAAGTCAAGTTCAGAAAATTGGTGTGAAGGAGATACCATTCCTGCTTTTGAAGTTTTTATTAAAAATATAAAAATCTAATATTTAGGACTTTTTATAGTGTAGAATAATACATTGTTTTTTTTCTAATGTAAACTCATCTGAAATGTGTCCAACAATTCATGTGGATTTAAAACAAGTATTTCGCAACAAGACCGACCTAAATGGCCGAGGGAGCTAAGATGGTGTACCGATGGAGGGCTTTAGGTTCGAAAGGAAAAGTCGGCGGTTTCGAGTCCCGCCTTGTGCATGATTGCTTCTTCCTTACCTTTCATGTATGTGCTGTCGCCGTGAGCCTCGCGTTCTGCTGACACCAGAGCAGAGGAGCCCGCATGTATGTTGGTGTGTAGTGTATGATCGAATATGCGACCCATCGGGTCGTAAAGGATAATCGGCAGTCGGCTGGAAAAAAAAATTAAAAACAAAATGAATTCACAACATTTAAGTTTATGTTTATAACGAAAGATTTAAATGGGTTCTTGATAACAATTTAATATGTACTAAATCTATCATGTTTGATCCGTAGATTTCTCAATTAAATGTATACAAAAATAATATTAGAATGTATAAATAATTCTATATAAAATAAACTTGAAATCAAACAAATTTCTCAGGACGATGATGAAATGTTTTTCAGTGAGCTGTATTCGTCAGAGAGTAAATAAGTCATTAATAAATGACAGTTTTCAAAGAACAACTTGAACTCACTTCAATGTCAAAACTCAAATAATCACCACAGGTATTTATTTTGTCTGCTTCAGTACTTTTCAAATATCCAGGATGTTATGAACACCTCAGAGATCTACATATGTTAACCGTGCCAAGTTGATTTGATATCAGTCGACGAACGTGTCAATTCAGATGAAATTCATCATTCATGAATCAATTTACCTCGAAAAGAACTTTCACAAAGCGGATTCCCGAGAACAAATAGTTAGTGTTTTATGAGATGAACAGCATAAAACGTAAAGTTCCTTATCAAGAGGATAGGCTCATTGGAGATTGACTGAAGATAACACTGTTACCACAGAAATTCGGGCATTTAGGGTTTCCCTACCTTCCTCTGAAAATGAGGATGTGATTTCAAATTATCCAGAAAAAGATGCATATACTGTGAGTAGTTTTGAAAAGTAATATCAAAAAAGGCTACAATGGAGACACTAGTCAAATCATTATCACAATAATACACTTTATTTTTTTTGGCCGACCCCACCGCTTTTCTGGTATGAGCGAAAGACTAAAAGAAAGAGCTAATTTATCCTTTATGAGATGCGAAACGGGGTAGGGCATTATTTCTAGCAAACAGTTATTTTCTCTTATTTTGACGATCTAATGTGGAAATTTCATGAAGTTCGGAATACAACTGTAGACTTGTACAAAAACAAGTATTCTTTTTATAAAGACTAGCCGATTATCCGACGTCCCTTGTATATTTTTTACCGCCCCCTCATTTCAACCGCTCTGCATGAGCCGACCTAATATGGCACCTCACACATTCCAGCCTAATTATTACGTCTTGATGACTTGCATTTTGACATTGTGTCAAGCTAAACACGAAAATGAATACATAATTGCTACCAATATATCTAATATTTGTGTATTATTATTAGAATTAATTTTCTTCTCTAGATATCCTCATATGGGGTTCAAATTGGTGAATAATGGGATAATTTGAACATTTCTAATTTAACATATTTAATGAAATGCGAACGTCACAACATGTTTTAAGAATTACTTTTGAGCTCTAGGAATGTTGCATGAGGAGTCGTAAGCAGTAACTGAAAAGAATCGCACCAACTCCTCGTATTTAGAAGCTGGCAGCAGATGATCTGGAGAGGCGTGACACCAATAACAAGTGTATTGGCGCTGGGGCCGCGCTTCGCAGCGTGAAGGCTGCGTGTTTTCCCCCCGTCCGCCGGGCCATTGCTCATCGGCCAGGCCCCGCGCACGGAGCGGGGCGCTAATCTTCATCGGTCTTCAGCCGCACCGCGCCGCGCCATGCATCACCGCCCGCGCGCCTCGCCCTGGCCGGGGGCACCGCCGCCCTCTCGCCCGGGCCGTCGCGTGCGCAGGCAAAGCGGCTGGCCTTGGGAGGAAGAGGCGCAGCGATGGAATTACGGCGAGTCTTTTTGCGCAATTCCCCTCTCTTTTTTCTCACCATACATTTCTTCTTCAGTCTCTTCTTCTGGAATCTCTTCTTCTTCTTCTTCTTCTTCTTCTTCTTCTTCTTTAATCTCTGCTTCTCCTTCTTCTCCTTCTTCTCCTTCTTCTTCTTCTTCTTCTTCTTCTCCTTCTTCTCCTTCTTCTCCTTCTTCTTCTTCTCCTTCTTCATGAATCTCTTCTTCTTCTTCTTCTTTAATCTCTGCTTCTCCTTCTTCTCCTTCTTCTTCTTCTTCTTCTTCTCCTTCTTCTCCTTCTTCTTCTTCTCTTTCTTCATGAATCTCTTCTTCTTCTTCTTCTTCTTCTTTAATCTCTGCTTCTCCTTCTTCTTCTTCTTCTTCTCCATCTTCATGAATCTCTTCTTCTTCTTCTTCTTGAATCTCTTCTTTTCCTTTAATTTCCTTCACCTTCTTCTTACTCTCCTTAATCCTTTACTTCTTTCATTTCCACTTTTCCTTTTACGTCCCTCCTCAATCCCATCTGATTCTATTCCTTATCATTCCCTCTTATTTTTCGTCTTTATTTCACAATAGTTCATCACCTTCTTTTTTTGTTGTTGTGGTTAATAATGCTAAATCAAATGGACAAACACACGTTTTGATAAAATAACTTGTTTGGTAAAAATTAACTCCAAATCGTGAATTTTAACCGTACTAAGGATAGGAGAAAGAAAGGTACTGAAGCAAGAAAAATAATGTTTTCGGAATCAAGGTCCATAAAACCCTAAGGTGTTTTTGTGTTTAAAAATCGGGACATTTTCTGCAGAATTTCCTATATACCATTTTTATAGACAAGAAAAAATAATGTTAAATATTTAATCTATGGTGTCCCAGAAGTATATCTTTCACACCGACACACGATCATGATGTAGCCCTTAATACCGCAACCATCAAATACACTTCTGTGTTGCGGGTTGCATCAAGTCAGGCTCTTCTATAATTTTTTGCCTACCATTACCTGCTACCTGCATATTCCTAACCAATAATATTGTTTATTGAAAATATTGTGAGATGCACTTAATAAAAAATATATTTACAATACAAAAATCCTTATATTATTTTAAAATTATAATCGAATGTTAGTGGTAAAGTTCATAATAAAAAGATAGTAAATTTGTTATTTGGAGCAAATAAACATTAAAAAAGCAAATAAACTAAAGAAAAGAAGAATAAAAATTTTTTTCAACGTTTATTGACGATAATAAAATTGAAAACATATGTTTATGCAGACAATATATCAATTTTATGCCGATAACAGTTGATTTCACTGAGAAATTTGATAATTTTATTAAACGTTATTTTATCTGAGAAACAAGGGATTTGTTTCGAGCATGTAACAACTGTCTAAACTTCAAAATGTCAATAATTGTTTTGTGATTTTATTTATCCGTCTCATGTTTGATATTTATTGTACAATTGCGAAAATCTTTCCAAACATACATTTCCAGAAGCACTATAATTTTCTCTTTATGAAATGGTTGTCATTACGGGCCCGGAAATTGCTTGTAATTCTAGATTCCTCATCTGCATTTGGAACAACGCGCAACGCTCTTTCGCACTGGCGGCAGGTGGCATGTCCGTGCGGGAAAAAAAATCACTGCCCATTCCACTGTGCGCATGAATTCGTCACCGCCCACGGCAGCCCCCGCACCAATACCACCCTTCCCTGCATACCCTTGCCGTCTACGTCGCCAGTATACTACATCGCAAGCAGCGCCCTTGCGCCCACCCACGCCTCATCACATCCGCCGCCCCCGCACCAGCCTGAAATCTCCGCTAACCCACCCCTGTCCCCAACGATACAACCGCGACAATAATCCAGCCTCTGGCGGCGTACCGCTGTAATAGGTCAGCCATTGCTGTCATAACTTCACTATCACCTCCGTTACTTCTGCCCACCGTTTCTGCTTCCGCCCCCGCTCCTGATACCACCGATGTCGCCATTCGAAACCTCCGCTAGCCGAGTCTAGCCAGTTCTCACTGACACCGCCCGCCCGCCGTAATCAGCATTACGGCGATCGCATGCCATCCCTGCTTTACCCCACGCAACTCTCACCACTGCCTTTGCCGGTGCCTTGTAACTCCCATTGATATTGCCACCTATGCTGTCACGGTCATCACCACTGGCACGTCACCACTGTGCCACTGTCCGCATGTATCCTCAACGGAGTAGCCGTTTCCACCTACATATCACCATTACCTCCATCACAGCCACCCTTCACTCTAGTTGCCCCACCTCCGCCCTAATGGCAGCTGTTCATCACGCAAACGAGTTTAGTAGTTAAAGTTCGACCCGTGCCTCTTCGTAATTGCCGTAATCCGATCCCCTTTGTACGCTCCTGCCAAATCGACATTCGTATGTAAAATATGCATCGGCGCTGCGACACTGCGCGGCCTGCGAGGACAGCGAACAGCGAGCGAGAGGGGGAAGGAGGCACGACCGCGCGAACAGGACGAAGACCACGAGGGCACAGGGCACAGGCAGCACAACACTACTTTAATTATATTTGAGACATGGAAGGCTCTTTTACGACACACAAGAACTTGCAAACGCGAAAGGAAAACTGAATAGAATGTGATTGAATGAGGAATAAAACAAAATTCGTAAACTGTTATTCAGGTTTACGAAAATGGGTTAAGAATGTGCAAAGAAAGTTCTAAATTCCATACTGCCTTCAAAGTGAAGGTAGTCAAAGCTGAGTGAAGGAAAGAAAAATTGACTTGGAGTTAAAGATTAACAGAAAAGCATCGTCAATCAAGAGAAAATTAAAATTATCGAGAAGTGCATGTATCAAAAATTCCAACTTAAATGTAAATGAAAGAAAGATAAATACACATAACTGCAAAAGAAGTATGATCATTATGTACAAGAAAAATAGAATGGAAAATAGTCAAAAATGTAAACGAATTAAAAGTGAAAGCAAATTAGTGTAAAACATCCCTCAAAAAGCTGGCACATTAAGTGAAAGAACATTCAACATAAAAAGGGAAGAAAATGACCAATGAAAATATGGTTAAAGTTAATACGTAATAATTACAGTTAAAATTAGTTATTTGCATAAAGAACATGAAATAGTAAATATAATTTTAAAAAATACACTTTTTCCTATACTATCAACACTTTTGCTACACAACGTAATGGTATATAAGAAAATAAAAAATTATTTAATAATTATCATGAAAATTAAACATCAATAATAGAATAGAATGAATATTGAAAAATAAATAAGAATAAACTCTACTCAGGGAACACACTATACTTAATAATGTAGAACAACAAATGAAGTCGTCGAGGAAATTAACGATGTTTGTAAAAAAAACGAGACAATAAGCGAAAGAGGCAAAATATGCCAAAAAGTGACTAACCCGACAAGGAAAAGAGTAAAAAAGCATCACCGGCACAAAAAATGAAAGCAAAAAAGAGCCGAGCCCCGCAGCGCGCAGGAAGAGGTCAGGACCGAAAAGAGCCAAGCAGCTCAAAGCAGCAGAGTAGTAACCGCGGGCTGCGTGCTGCCACGGCGAGCGCGGAGGGGCGAGCGCCACGCCGGGGCGAGGCGGGGAAAAGGCGGGTCGGCGCGACCCAAGAACGGGAGGGGCGGGCATCAAGGTGAAGGCCCGAACGGGAT
>BOPP01000162.1:1350047-1428609 GCA_017312745.1 Gryllus bimaculatus | reverse complement strand
GGGTCGGGGCCGGGGTCGGGGTGGGAACGAGCCTGCTGGGTGGCGTGCCGCCCCGCCGCATTAATAGTGCATGCGAGGCTGAATAATTCCCCCCGCCGCCGCCGCCGCCGCCGCCGCCGCCGCCGCTGCCGTCGGCCTTTGAGGCGCTGCAGAGTCAACACGCGCCGCTCCTCCGCGGCAAAGGGAGGGCGCGGGGCGGAAGGTACCTCCCGCCCGCACAAAGCACCGCCGCAGACGACCGATTAAAAATGGACGCGAGTCAGCCCCTCCTCGGTGCCCCTGCGCGTTCATTTCACGCGAGGCGCACGCGTCGCGCTGCTGGATATTGCTCCCGCAAATGCTACTCAATACTGGGCGCTGTTTTTACACGCTTCTCGATGCTGTCCAGCCCCGTTCCACGAGAACTGCTAAACATACCGGTGCCGGTTCATTTTGGTGAGTACAAGGAATCGTGTTCTGAAAATGAATGGCAACCCCCTGAAAGTTGCCAATCTGTGCAGAAATGACATTGTCAAAGATTTAGTTTTCTCGAACAACATTCACACTTGCTTTTGCAGGCCTAAAGTGCTTTTAAAAAATGAACTTTTATACGAAACAGAATGTGTTTCGCTATAGAATTGGAAAGATTTTTCATAGAGACCGTGTTCTTGTTTTAGTTTTGTTTAGTTTTGAACTTTTTCACAGTTGTTGAGACATATAGATTTTACCCTCCCATTGTTAGAATATAATCGTTTTATTTTTGCATGTTCCTCCTGTTTTACATGCTTTTGTTCATCCGGTACAAAGGATTCCATGCGTGTTTATTTTGATGTGCGTTCCCTGAGCGGCGATTGTAGATCCTAGTTCTGCAAATGTCAAAGAACAATCGGCCCTTTTTCGTCTTACATGCTGCCGTTTATTCACGTCAATGCGAGCAGTTTATTGGGTATCTGTGCAAGTTCATTTCCCGTGGGATTTACTAAGTACAACACCCGCAACGATATTTTTGCTTTCTTCTGTTTTTGTATGCAGTTCCTTAGGCTACTCAACGGAAACTTTTCAACATGCGTGTGTCTGCTCCTCCTCCATTACATCAACTCGTGTTTCATTTCTGGGTACTGGTTATGTCAACGTTGGCCAAGGAACGTTCCGTTTACACTTTCGCCATCTTTTGTACATCAGGTCCTTCTATGGATCTTATCGACCTGCTTGACAGAGAAAACGCAATTTGTGTGAGTTTCACCTAATTGAGTGTCTCGTCCCTTAACTAGTAATTGTGCTCGTGTACAGGCTTGCTAACAAACTTCACTCTTGCCTGTATCTTTACATACGTTTTTAATACGCTCCCATATCTTACAGTATTGCTTTCCATTTAATTGTAGAGATGACGTAACGGGCAGATCATACTCAAACATGTCTAAATGGAGGGACACGTTAACAATATCTAACTTTACTGAGTAGCTCCGGACTGCATTTCATTATTTTATATTGCAATTAACATGCTTAGCTGTATTTTCATGGTACGAATATTATAATTGTTCACAAATGCAGAGTTCATTTTACGTCAATGATAGATAAACTATACTGACATTAACGTTCTAGTACCAACATTTTGGTAAAGCTAACACGATAGCACAAAATAACCAATAAGACGGTTAACGAGGGTTCATATTGCACGTATTTGCAAGTCAATTGACACATATTAGGAATTTCATATTTTTAATAAACCACGGGGTTTGACAATGTTTACCATTAACTTATTTCAGATTGCTAGCTAAAGTATATCTTAGCAAATTGTTCAAAAAAAAGTACTTTTCAACGCTTTAACTTATCTCAGCATACAGTCACACAATTGATGACAATTGCGTCAGGAAGGGCATGTTTTATCATTTACCTAATTATGATAGATAATACCACGAGTGCTTTGGGAATTGTCGATAAATTCTCGACTCGCGAAGCGAGGAGGGGATTTATCTGAGAATTTCCAAAGCACGATAGGTATTTAATAGGACTATTCCACGAGTAAAATTATGTCATACAGAGTTCCAAAATGCGCCAAATATTGAAAATAACTGAAAACATATGTTCGAATCAGAGGTTATGTTATAGTACACACCCTGTCTATTGGACATCGACATAGTAATCGATGTATACCGCCTCCTGAGATAGATGAGTCACGGTTTATGATTGGACAGTAGGTAGAGCGGTAAGAAAAATCGGATAGAAAAAGCGATAAACCTTTTTGAGATATACCGCCCTGATGTATGTATAGGTAAACACTATTGGTTTTAATTTCACACTTGGAATAGTCACAATAACGCTTCCCCTCCTCTCAATATCTAAAGCAGTAACTGGCACTCAACCGTGTTTTCGTTATACCCATTTCATGACCGACAATCTCAAAGCAGTGTATATCATCACTACTCCACCTAAAGGTGCGACTGCAGTCTGTTTACCGTTGTTAGTTATTGCAGGAGCACCATGCACGAATACAAACAACACGGAGCAACATATTCTGAAACGCACATGGTGCTTTGGAGGTCAAGGTAACTCTGTGAGAAGCCCGGACCGATGCGGGGAGAAGTCGGGGAGGGTCGGGAGTTTGCGAGTCGGTCGCATCAAGTTGGGAGCGGGACGAGTCTGGAGCGCAGCGGGGCGTGAGCGGGGATTGAGCGAGACGTGAGCGGGGTATGAGCGGGGCGTGAGCGGGGCGAGAGCGGATCGGGAGCGGGTCAGGAGCGGATCGGGTCGGGAGCGGGTCAGGAGGCGACTCGGGTGGACAGCGGGGCCGGGATCTGAGCGGCGGCGGGGCGGCGGCCGCGGGCGGCGGCCGCGTGGCCCGGGCGCGGCAGCGGCCGGAGTTGGGGCGGGAGCCGCGGGCGGGCAGTGGGGGCGGGAAGCCGGGACCGGCGGCGCGACGGAAGCGGTGCTCGGGACGCGGCGCGCGGAGCGGCGCGTCGACTGGAGAGGGTCACGAGCCGGTTGGCGCAACGGGGCGGGCTGCTGAGTCGGTTGGCCGGGGCAAGGCGCCGCGGGCGAGCGGGGCGGGAATGCGGGCGGAGCGGAGTCGGGCGTGAAAGGGACGGGTGCGTGCGGTCGGTGAGCGGGTCGGGCATGTCGTCCGTGTGTCGAGCGAGCGGTCAACGGCGAGGCGGGGCGGCAGGCCGGGGTCGGGGCAGGGCGGGTAGCGGGCGGCGGAAAGCCGGTGACGCTGGAGCTGGAGCGGACACGTGAAAAAGGGACGGTGCGGCGCTAGGGCGGGGCGGGAGCGGGACGGGGCGGGGCGGGAGCAGGGGCGGGGCGGGAGCGGGGCGGGTAGCGGGGCGGGAGCGGGGCGGGAGCGGGGCGGGAGTGGGTCGGGCAAGGGGTGGAGCGGGGCCGTGGGAGCGGGCTCGGGAGCGGAGCGGCACGTGAAAGGGACGGGTGCGGCGTAGGAGCGGGGCGGGAGCGGGACGGGAGCGGGGCGGAGCGGGGCGGGGCGGGAGCGGGGCGGGGCGGTAGGCGGGAGTCGGGTCGGGGGCATGGCCGGGAGCGGGCGAAGCGGGAACGGGAGCGGAGCGTGACGTGAAAGGACGGGTGCGGCGTGGGAGCGGCGGCTGGGCCGGGACGGGAGCGGGGCGGGAGCGGGGCGGGAGCGGGGGGGAGCGGGGCGGGAAGTCGGGAGGGGCGGGGACGGCGCGGAGCGGGGGGAGCGGGGCGCGGACGAGGCGGGAGCGGGGCGGGCGGGGCGGGAGCGGGTCGGGAGCGGGTGCAGAGTGGAGGAAGAGTGACGGGAGCAGGAAGGAAGGGGGCGTTGTGGGGGCGCCGCGAGAGGACTGTAGTGCGTCGGAATTCGATCACGCGCTTGATGCCGAGTGGCAGACCATGAGCGCGGCCTGCTCCGCACGCGGCCATTGGGGAGCAAATGAAGCTCGGAATGTGTCACCGAGCGCCGGGCGAGCCATCAAAACGCGCAACGCGCAACGACGCGGGAATGTGCACAAATGATTCCTGGAAACGCCTGCGCAAATAAATGTGGTTTCCACGTGCACATTTTGGTATTTGTAACTAGAATTCTGACACTATTGGAAAACGTATTCAGCTGCTGGGGCACAGTAATAGGGTGAGCGTATGAATCGTTAACTTTTCTTGTTTTGTTAATGGTACTATTATAGAATTCAAATGAACAGGTGCGGAAAAATAATTACACTCTTTTTTTATTGCAATATATTTTCTTGTCAGGAAAAAATATATCTTGTCTTAATCACATAGGTATGAGCTGTAGTTAAATGATAAACGGATATCAAAATTGTTATTTTTAATGATAAAACATTTTTTCTACTGCCATTGTACAATTCATTGATTTGATGGTTGCAACCTAGTGTATAATGATACTTATTACGTTACAGAATTCATTATGATGCAGGTTCTTGGCCAATCACAGAGAAGTTATTGAAACCAAGTAGTGATAATTAATCATTGAAAATCGTTTTAATAAATATTTCTTTTGAGTAAGAGCACAAAAATTGCATTTAATATTATATTATTCATGTCAGTTTTAATTTCTTTTATTATTAGTACTTTTTACGTGGAATATTATTTAAAATAAATTGGATCGTAATTTCACTTTGATACTATTTGACAAGCGCAGTGGTAAGCTAAGCTCCCTGCGCCGAGCACGAAAGGGTAGGGGCTATCCGCTAGGTAGCCTTGATTGAATCCTGCAGGTCAACTGCTACGAAACGATTTTATGTGAAAGTTAAACTTATAAAAGTTACCATAAGTCGAAGAAAAAGTACCAAATGAAACTCGATGTAATGGGTATTCATGCAATCGTGTAAAATGTACGATACCATCTTTTTCTCGTTCGAAGCGTAAAATCACACTCGTGATTAATGGCCATGATTATGTTATCATTCCATAATGTACTATTATGTATTTCTCTACAGAACATGGAAACCATTATGTGCAGGATATATTCAAAATACACACAGACTTCTGAAAAAATATTTTCAGTTTTTCATCCTAAAACTTGTTAAACTTAATGTCATTCAATTTTTATTTTAATGCGCTTTATTATTTATATATAAAATTTGCATTAATTTTATGGAAGTGCAACAATACCATTTTTAATAACAAAATACTTACTCATTATTTTCAAATACTGCAAAACAGTAAAAATCAAGTATAATAAGTAATTGTTCATCTACTGTTATGTTTTATCCAACGCTATATATTCAAAAAATTTGGAAACATTCAAAACATATTTTTTAAGTAAGCCGTTATGAAGAGTTCTCTTGAGATATACATACCCTCGACTAGTGTTAATGTGCGAGCTAGACACACAAGGAGGAGAGACAAAGATTGGAGAATCTGTGTTGGGAAGTTACGTCGTCTAATCACACAATCATTATTCATAAAACAAAGAATACGCGTTTTATGGTGAGGTTAACCAAAGACAATGAGAAAGTCAATGTTTTTGAAGCGGCATTCATTGCAGCTTTCCAACTCCCCTCTTACGTCAGAAGAGTTCACAGGTTCCGCGCGCGAACGCTACTAGATATTTGATTCAAATATTGAATCTGCAGAAAAGAGAATATTCCAAATGGAACATTCCACCTTTTCAATATACGTGTCATATTCACACCAAAAAGAAGCTATAAACTCAGGAAAGGCGAGAGCACCTACGCAGTGTCTGCGAACATGAAGGTAATGCTGACAGAAGGGGGAAAGGGTGGTCGGGAGAGCATAGCAGTGCCTGGCCCCTGAGGCCGTGTTACAAGTGGCTTCGCTGGGTGACTAACCGGCGAGGTGGGGCCATGTATCACGCTCGCTTTCTTCGCCCCGATGAGCAACGGCCGACGCCAGTGCCGCGTCGCGGACGCCGGCCTCACTGCGACGCCACGCGCCGCGACGCCCCGCGACGCTCCACTGCGCGTGCCAGCGGGCGCGGCGCCCGCGCCCCGTCTCACCCCGCCCGTCACGCCCAGCCGCCACCACGTCCGCGACTATCGCGCTGCCATTACTTCCTCCTTTGACAACATCGCAGCCTTTATCGGGATCACCGGCATCACAGCCACCCTTGGCGGCTCACAACCTCTCTTCATATCACCGCCGACCTTGGCATCAAGCGCACCGGGAGAGGTGGCTCAGGACATCAACTGATGTCACCGCCGTGCCTCTGACCGGGAGGTCCAAGGTTTGAGTCTCCACGGTGGCAGGATTTTCGACACTTGCTTCATAGCTTGGTCGAATTTTGCCACTGGTGATCCTGGAAGAGAATTCTAGCGGCCAGCTGCACTGATATGTAGTTTTTCGTGGTTTCTCCGATCAACACTAGGCGAATACCGAAGCACTACCCTAATAAATGAATCACGGACCGCAGGCGATCATTTCGTCCTCTTCCTTGTCCTATCCTCACCCCTTATATACGCTTACGAGGCACTACCACACATGTGGGTGATCAGTCTTGGGGCTTTGAGCTTGCTCTGGCCGGGGCGGTGCCCCGCTGGTGAGAGATCCCTGTATGGAGAAAGCCCCTTGGATCTCGCCATCTCACCATCCAGCGGGGGAGATCACACACATTACGCGCACCTTACTTACGGCACTAATGACCTAAACAGTTTAAACGCCCGGAACTACCAATCATTCCAGCATCACCGCTATCTTTGCCATCTCCGCAACCGTCGGCAAAATAACCACTTCGGCTTGGTGTCATCGCCCTCATTTGTATCACCACCACCCTTAACAACATACCCATCTTTGGCATCTCCCCCACCGTTGACATCACTACCAGTGAAAGCAACATAGACAACTTGACATCATCGCCCCTCTTTGTATCAACAAAACCCTTCGTATCACTCTACCCTTGGCATCATCACCAGCTTTCCTATCATCCTCATCCTGTGCATCACCGCTATCGTTGACATCACATCCACCATTGGTAGCATAGCCACCTAGGCATCACCGCCCTATTTGTATCAGCGCCACTCTTCGCAACATCAACACCCTTGGCATATCCACCACCCTCAGCATCATCACCGTCACGATTTGTATAACAAATATTAATCTCTATTTGTTTCGTATTCGCCTACAAAACGCCGGATAGTATCCAGATGCACT
The DNA here is from genome assembly GCA_017312745.1 of Gryllus bimaculatus. Classification (NCBI taxonomy): domain Eukaryota; kingdom Metazoa; phylum Arthropoda; class Insecta; order Orthoptera; family Gryllidae; genus Gryllus; species Gryllus bimaculatus. The sequence goes on along the minus strand of BOPP01000162.1, from coordinate 1,421,529 downwards.
GGAATCCTGAGCAGCAGAAACGAGTAGATTAACACCAAGCTGATGTAATTCAGATCCCGGTTTTTTTGTTTTGTTCTGTTTATTTCTATTATAATAGTACCGATCGTTTGCTGTAGCTTTGAGCACGTTATTTCTTGGTTCGTAAGAAAAGCTACTATTTGAGGAACGATCTCTAAAGCTGTTTCAAATTCTGACCTTCACGATCCACCAATATATTTCGGTTTTGGGCCCTACTTTGTTGAATTCCTGGAGCTACAACTTTTTTCGGTGTGATACGACGACAAAATTTACAATTTTAACAATTTTCTTTCTATTCCAAATACATGTCAGCTTCAAGGAATCAGCGTTCTAAACACCACAAACACGCTTCATCAACTGCATTGTGTCAATCAAGGTTGAGCAATTTGGGCGCATTAAGTGAGGATGGTGTGAAAATTAAATTCTTTGTGTAAGTGATGGGCCTTTAAGGTGTGTCAGTGAGGTGCAGAGAGGACCAGAGTAGCGTTTAGAGTTAAATATCATCAGTGATGAGTCAACCTCTCAGACACAGTACGGGAATCGGGTTTTAGAAATAAAGCCGACAATGCAATATTGAGGATGCATTGGCGTTAGCATTCTTTCTCGTGGGTAGGCTAGAAAAGTGCAAAGAATTGAAAATATGAAATTTGTTGCCTACCAGTTGTAAGAACTCGTATAAAAGAACAATAGAGGGATGTAGCGTCGGTTTCTATTGACGAGAGTTCGTTGAAAGAGACTTCACAAGAGAATGGATGCCTGAATGTAGGTCGAAATTTTATACGTGACAATTATTGTTTTTAAAACCCATTAGTTGCGCTTCAGACATTGGAAGTTTGGTATAGACTTGGGAAGGTACTGCAACAAATAAATCGGTGATTCTTTTGTTTTTTTTTTTTTTAATTTAATTGTCTACCCTGTTCAACCATAACATGTTTTATTTCAAGTTGTGAATACAATCATACATTAACTTTTGTTTATTTCCTAACTGTGGGTGCCTCGGACGGATGCGATAGTTGTTTTTGGTGTATTATTATTTTTTTTTATTAATAATTTAAATTATTACGGAAGTATATGTTATAGAGTCAAGACTGATCGTTGAGTATGATTATAGATTGATAGGTTATATTATTTGAGTCCATTTTTTCTGGTTTTTATGGGTCTGAATCTGTCTTTAGGGAAGCGTGAGTTGATGCGTAAGTTCGTCTAGCTGTGTGTCCAGTGTTGAAAATGGAGGTGCTGGAGATGAGGGGAGTGATGTGAAAAAGTCTTCGGACAGTTTGGTTAATGTGTTCTTTATTGTCGGAATTTGCGTTTCGGTGGTGGATTTGCTTGTTCGAAATAAACATGGCGCTTTAATTATAGGTTCTTAGCGCTTTATTTGTATAGTTTTGCACGGTTTATATAGATTTTGCTGCATTCCCATATTGGGCATGCATAGTCATAGATGGTCGAATTATAGACTTGTAAATTATCATTCCGGTCTCTATTTAAGGGAGGATTTTTTGGTTAATTTAGTGCGTAAGTGGGAAATGTTTTTCTTGTGTTTTTGTTCGTGTTTGTGTAAAATGTGTGTGTTTCCAGTTTAATTTAGTATCAATGTGCTCTAAATATTTGGCTTCTGTATTATTTGCAGCCAGGAATATTTTCGTTGTTCAAAAATTAACTGTCGAGGGGTGTGGGATGTCTTAGGGTTGAAAATTTCGCGCTGTTTTATGGAATCATTTATATTCTCTCAATTTTTTGCCCATTTATGATAGTCAAGGTTGTCTTGTAAGTTATTATCCTAGTTGTCATAATGTCCCATGTTTGGAAAAAGTGCGTGTCCGTCAGCGTAAAAGTGCTATTTGCGATCTATTAATGTGTGGATAATCGATATTATCAACATTGAATAATAACCCCGGTGATCATGGGGACGCCTTGGGGCAGCCCTGCTGAAATCTCCTGGCGTAGGAGTGATATGGCCTCATTAATTTGACTTGGAACTTTCTTTGGTTTTAGAAAACTTTTAATAATTGGAATAAGTTGTCTGGAGTGCTATTTTGTCTTAATTGATAGAGAAGGCTTGATGGCCAATATTTTGTCAACGCTTTGGTATGTCCGAATATTCGATAAGTGTGTGTGTTTGGCATGGAATCCTTGCCGCTTATATATTCGGTAAGCGTAATAATTTGATGTGTTGTGGAGTGGTTGGTTAGAATATCCAAATTGCGTTGTGCTGGGATTACATGTGTGTTGGTCTGAATTTTATTATCAGGTTTTAGTAATCAGTTTCTCTAATAGTGTTTCGACAATGACGGGAGTAGACTTATTGGTCTATATTTGCTGGATCTTTTGGATTCTTTTCTGCTTTTCGGAAGGGTAGCAGTTTGCGATTTTCCAATCGTTGGAAAAATAACCTATTCTGAGTGCTTGCAGTTAAATATTGCTGTAATTGCCTGCTATCGAATTGTTTTTAGTTCTTTTAGAACTTTTAATAGAAATAAAGTCGTATCCTGCTGTATTTCTTAGTTTTTGGATTTTTGATTTCTTGTTTAATTTCTGATGGGGATATTAACTTTAATATTGACTGGAAGCTGTATATAGTGGGTTTCTGATCAAATTTCCTCCACTGTTTTTAAAGTGATCGTTTTCCGACTGGGTTTGGTTGAACGACCTTTTCAAGTAGTCAGTCTATAGAGAGATGTTTCGTCATAATCAGAATTTGCACTTGTAACCTAGTTTTAATTGTGGTAAATTCTTGTTGTTGTCTTTTATTCTATGTATGTGTGACCACATATGCCTAGATTGACGTTGAATTTCTTTTAGGAGAATTATCGTGAAAGCTGCATATCTAGTGTTGGTCTAGTTTAGTTTTACTAGTCTCGTAGTTTGGTGTTTAAATTTTCTTTTAAGTCTGGTCGTCGTGTCATTTGCCAATAGCGTCTAAAATTGTGTTTACTTTAATTAGGTTTATGATTTTATTGACTTGTTGCTTGTATATAGGGTTGTTATTTTGAGATATGTGGTAGAATTTTGTGAGGATCCTTGTAGTTGCTGCTTAATCGTTTTTACTTCATTATCTAAGTCTTTTTCGGATGTTGAATGTTTTGCGTATGTTTGTAGTTAATTTTAAATTCTACTTTAAACACTTGAATTATTTTACCTTTTGCTGTTTATAATTAGATGATAGATTAGAGAGGATGAAATGATATGATTATTGGAATGTGATCCGATCGAGTTCAGCGAATCACTTTTTGGTAGTAGCGGAAAATCAATATTGTTTTTTTGTGATGAAGGAATATTAATATGTCAGGAAATATTAGTGTTGTAAGGGAATGGGTTGGGTTTATTGGGGCCATAATTACTTAAATTGAGAGTGTGCTAGATTTAGTAAATTTGCCCTTGAGTGAGTTGTTGTGTTGCCAATCGCCCACCCAGTGTTTGCTATTTTAGGTCCTATTAGGCATGATATTATCGGTTATTTCCGAAAAATTTCAGTTATATTTTTTCTAGGGAATAAGCTTTATTTGGAGCTTATATACGCTGATATAATGTGTGTGTCTTGTTATTATATTTTTGGTTGTTAATTGCTGCATGGTTCTCTAGGTCGTTGCTCGAGATATTATTAACAGTATGTTTAATATCTTTGTGCACTAGTATGCCCACCTCCTCCTGCGGCCGTCCTGGAACGCGGTCGTTGCGATAGATATTAAAACTGGTATTGGGAACTTGATTTGGGTAAACAGGTGAGTTTCTTGAATACAAAGCTATTTTTAATGTGTGGCTTGCTAATAGAAGTGTCGTAATTGATTTTTCTTGCTTTTTATTTCCGTTTCGCGTTCAGTTGAGAATGTTTGTTTTGGATTTTTTTATTTACGGTCCGTTATCGAGGGCTGATTGTATTTAATATTTGTATTTGTGGAATGAGTGCATTTATTACTTGGTTGATGATATGTAGTTATTAACCTCACCTTGGTGTAGAGGGAGATTGGAGTTCGATAACGGGGGCTTGGGCTGTAAGTCGTTTTGGAGGATTTGAAAAACGCAGGGATTTATGGGAGGTCGTTTTGCGTTGGGGTTGTTTGTTGTGGATGATTTTTGAGGGACTGGTTTTCGTCAGGTTTTTACTCTCGTGGAGTTCTCTGGTTATTAAAAGCCTGTCGTCTCTGATTATACCGCTCCTGTTGATTTTTTAGGGCAGTTTCTGGATAACTTCAGCAGCCCTTTTCCAAATTGGGGGGCTGTGTGCTCCTTTTTTACAATTAACGCATCTCGGACTTGTTTTATGTTTTTAGGTCTCGTGCATTTTGAATAATGGTGGTTACTAAACACCTAACGCATCTCGGAGCGCGCCCACAGTTAGCTTGGAGTGTGATCAAATCTTTGGCAGTTTTTTTACACTGAATTGGTAATTTTTTGGTTTGGGATCTTAGGAAATACCCTAATAAAACTCATATAAAAATCTTATTAATGCTTAAGAATGCTCCTTCCCTTGTTATTGTCCTCTAAATCTACAGCACATGTTGTTAATGGTTTTCTGTCTTTTCCGTGAAGGCGAGTTACTTTGATTACTGGGTATTTTTTAACTAGTTTCTTGACTATTTCTATTTCACTATATAGTGTGTGAATATCTTTAATAAGAATTGTAAAATGTTTTTATGCTTGGGGTCACGAAACGTGTGGTATTCTATGTTGTGTTTCGTTGCAAAATTTACGAAGAATCCTGAATCTTCTATTGAATTAAGTTTTACTTTCACTCTGTCTGTTCTATTTTTGTTGTAAAATCTTCTTTAACTACATTTTTTAATGTCATTTATTAACAGTTGAAAATTTTCCGCCTTTGTGTATAATTATTGGAGGATTTTGATCACTGTTTCCCGCGGCACTGATATGTTCGTCCTCATCTGTATGTTATTTAATGTTTCGAACCTGTTTGCTGTAGGAATTAGCATATGCGTGAAACAGATCCAGTTTTTGTTCTTTTGCGCTCACTTTGTTCTATTGGGGCAGGGTGCACTGGTGTTGCAAGGGCGGGCCAACTTGAGCGTTGCTGTTTTGTACTTGCGTTGTTGAAGGTCCTGAATTTGCTGTAGGCAATGGTAGAGCAGTTGTTGGTTGCTGTTTCTGGAAGTTGTGCTGCTGCGCCTGTATTTGCTGATGTTGCTGATCTATATGAGCTGTTGTGGTACTCCAACGAATGTTGCATGGGCGTCGGGCTAGTGTTGTTCACTGGCTGAATCGCTTCTTTGATGCTCTGTCGCAGGTCAGAGCACGGTATTCACTTTATGCTATTTTCACTTTTCGTTAAAAGATATGGAAGTAACTTTTTAGAACACTGGTCACTTCACAAGCACCTCGCAACTCACTGAGTGCTCAGCTTGACCCGGCGACTGAACTAAAAGGTAGCGCTGGCGGTGCAAAACTATCTCGCTCACGCTGGTGTTAGGCTGGACTGGTGTTTCTAAATAAGCAACAATATACCCGCGGAAGTAATTAGAAGATAATGTTGTCGATTTATTTCTGGTTATATATCGAATAATTTATTTGCTTTGTGTTGGACTTATTTATCCGTATTTAAATTTCTTCAAGAGAGAGGTCAACGGACATGGACGTTTGTTAAGTGGCAATACAACAGCCGCTGAATTCATTGTCGACAATTCAAACGATCGCGATTTATGCTTACTCTATTGCGGGAACTTTGTGCCTAGTAGATTCGTAACAAAAATATAGTAAATACGTCCGTTTCAACAAGTTCCATGAATTTGTCTCAATACCGTCAGCCACCATGCTTCGCGCCCAAACGTAAACTCAAATGTGACTCGCGCCATCAGACTCGTTATCGTTCAGCAAAATCACATAGTATGCTATTATTCGTATGATCTGGTTGCTGATACCTGGGAATGCAATCCGGAAATGATAGCACACATACTAAAAATTCTATCAGTGTGTTCTACTTGCAGCGTGAGCTACTGACTTCCAGAATATGGAGTTACTTTTTTCTCGAGCACGTTCTATTAGCGGAGCAAGGGTCCTCGTTTAACTTTTTCGAATATGACAAACAGGGACAAAACGCTGCACTTACCGCCATTTCTACTGATTTCCCCTTCTTTTCATTCTCTTTGTCTGCCACGCCTGTTTCCTGAATTGTCTTTATGTTTATGTGCAATTTTCGGGGGGGGGGGTCTTACTGCGGGCGCCTGGGATTGACAGCGCCGTGCTTAATTCGGGCGTGTGGGAACCGGGCTTTTATTTAACATAACATTTATTAAACATCTCTGCCATCTTTCCCACTCTGACCGCTTAGTGCAGCATGACACTCGGTATATGCATTGCGGCTTGCATAATGATTTTGTTTGTAAATGTCACTCCGTTCCCACCCAGCCGTCTAGGGGAATCTTATTCCCAAAGTATTATTTCCTACATTCTACATTACCAGTAATAATGTATATTTTATTTTATTGAAGTGACACTGTTCCCTTGTTGATGAGTTAAAATAGAACACATAGAGACATCCATAATTTTTTATATAGTAATATTTCCGACAATAGGTACAGTCATGAGGAAATGTTTACACGGACGGTGAGGTAAATAATTCAGTTGCATTTAATAACAATTACAGTAATTGTAAGTTGATTATAATATCATTTTGTGGCGAAATGAAAAAATAGCTTCCATTGAAAACCTGTTGCTCGCTGGGTATTTGGTGTAAAAGGAAATATTTTACACACAAGTTCTATGAAATTTTATCATCTTCAAGATTTATTTTAATCATTTTTCTGTAGAACTTACCATTAAAGGGTTATAGAGAAAAACCGGAAAAAGCTTTAAAAAAACGTTATTTCAAGTCTTCCCAAGCTAGAAGAGGGTTTGGAAGATTGACAACTTAAAGTTTTAACTGAAGTTCATGCAATATAATTAAAGAAAAAGTTTTTACGACCATTTTTTTTTCAGATAAAATACCGTCTGATATAAGACAATAACAATGGTGTCGTTCTTCAGTGCTACATACCGTAGCAACGATGCATTTCTAGTCACATTGGTGTAGACGATTTTGCTACGTCTGGAAGCGGTCCCTGCGGTTTGTTGGTTTAATTAAAGTTCACCCTGTATTTAATGAAAGATGCGGGAACCGTACTGACTTTCTTTCGATTTAGGTTGTTTGAAATTTTAACACTGAATCAAACACAGATCATGCACTATAGGCAAATTGTTTTAATATTATCTTAAATAATTGAATGTAGTTAATCAAATAATACACTGAAATTGAAACTCGATTAAATAGATCGATACTTGAACAGAAATATTCATCGACTAAGTTGTCCATCGTTTCATACAACCTACACGCTAGTATGTCTATAGATTAGATATTGCGACGAGAACAAAAGTTGTTTTACTTAAGGCAGTAGTGTTGTACCGATCTCCGAAAGATCGCGTGTTCGAGTCCCGCCTCGGTCATGGTTGTATTTGTGTTTCCCCTTCACCCCCTATCATCACCATATCATGCCATATTCTCAGTTACCATACCGTTACATGCAATGATGGTCGCTAATGACCTAGATATTAAAGCGATCTTGAATTTTGAAAAAAAAAAGTTTTAATTTTGTTATACCATCACAGACATTTTTTTACTTCACTATTATAAAACGCGTTCCACGTTTTTCCAATGTCTTTCTCACAGCAAAAAAAAAGCAGCACTGGGCGTAACCTAAATAAGTGAAGGTGCAATTCCGACGGTCGCTGCCCCTCCCCTCTCCCACCAGGTGACCGTGCCAGCCGTCCGCCCGCCCGCAGCGCCACCGCCCCGCCCAGCGCCGCGCCGCGTTTATTTCCGTCCTCCGGCGCCGCTCGGAGCGCTGTCGGCGCGGGAGCTGGGAGAATCTCGGTCGCGGCAGCGAAAGTCACGGAGGCGTGGCCTAGGTAATCATACGAGCAACGTCGCCGTAACTGAAGACACGTTGCGCGGAGGAGTTTGCGTAGGCAGTCGCAAACGATGAGCCTCGTTACTCGTATTTGAATTAAGTAGTCGCAAATGACAACCGCATGCAGCGCTCATTACCGAAAATTTACGCTCTTCTCACCAGTAAACGAAGGCCGAGGGATAATACGTACCAAAAATAACAAATGCTTGTCAAGCGAGAAGAGGATTTTTTAGTGAAGAATACCTACGAATCCACGATTTTTAAGAAACGTCCTTTCTACGTGACAAACTAGCTGAAAACGATAATTTAACTAGTGTAAATTCAGAACGTTACAAACATCTAAGTCGTGTAACTAATTGCAATTGCCGTAAGCTAATTCAACAAGACGAGATTTATGTATTCGTAAATTATCCGATAATGTCTCATTGTAATAGTAAAGGACACTTTCAAATGGTCCACAAAAAAATAAACAAGTCTAAACAGAATTCTAACACCCGCAAATACCACCTCCCATTGTGTTGAAAAATTGAATATGAAGTAAAATGTCAAGTTGCCAGACTTCTAGTATTTTTCCTGAAAACAAGCTTCTGTTTCAGATATTTTCATCTCATATTTTATGCCATGCGACGGAGGTGACCGAATTATTGTGTACGTGTTTTTCAATGCTGAAACACATAAGCGTGACACGGTCCATTCACATTGCATATTATATAATCTAAAGTGAACTCACAGAAAATGAAAAAATCGTTTCTCGCAAATAGTTATTTCGTTTTATTTTTTTATTTCCCAATTTTCAGCACATATCTCTTCGCACCTACTTCGATTTCATCATACATTTTGGTTTACTAAAATAGTCCAGTCTACTTACGTAGGTTTAATGTACTTCTGTTACTTTAGAATTCTCAACCTATTAAGAAAATATTCAATAGATTGTTGCAGCATTTCTATTGGTTAAAACCATTCCATTTTGCATTGATTTCTACTTAGAAATTACATTTCACACATCCATCTTTCTCAGACGTCTCTAATTCATTCTATTTAATTCACTTGCATGTAAGCTCCGTCACCTTGCTCTTCTGCGTTTCACTTCCTCCATTTACTTTAATGTATTTTATTATATATCAATGGTTAAGTTGTTAATTTTTATAAAACATATTACTTATAACTATGAGTAAATCACCCTAGTAAGGTAGTGCCACACGATAATAATGCGTTCCACAGTAATTTTTCATCGTTGACAATGGAGGAGGCTTATACATTTCTCTTCCTGATATAATTACATAATTTAAATGAGTGGTCGGGCATAAGACATGAATGAAGATAAATGAATGGTTGATGATGAGGGGATATTCAGACTGAATATGTAGTGCCACTAGAACAGACTTACTTTTCAGGAGAATCTAACAAGCATCCTTTGGCTCCGCATGCTCGTACTCGTACAATTAACACAAACTCCTGCAAATTCGAGCAAACTCGAACCCATAAATTCACTGGCCTCAGATTATCATTCCTAAAAATAATGTACTTGATCAATTTTTCAAGATTTTACTTGTATTTAAGAATATTACATTTAAGTAAGTACCTACTTGTGTTTAATAAAGTATGAAGCAATGGGTACTTCATCGAAAATGTTCGTAGAGAGAAAACTAGACTTCTTTTCTACTTCCGCGCTTGCAGTTTAATTTTATGTGTACTACACGGACACGCGATGCCCTCAAGATTTGAGGCTGGCACATCGACGGCACGAATTTCCTTCTGAAGGAGAATTCTAGAGGCCGGCTGTTCTGATCGGCAGTTTTCCGTGGTTTCTCCGATCCACACCAAGCGAATGCCGGAGCAGTACCCTAACAAACGGGACACGGACCGCGCGCAATCTTTCCTATCTCTTTCTTACTTACACATACTTACACTAAAATGCACAACATACCACACATGCCGGGAGACAGGGCGGGAGCTTAGAGGTTGTCCTGGCTGGGGCTGTGCCCCTCTGGTGGAAGATACCTGGTGGTGGGAAACCCTGCTAACCGACGGTAGGATCTCGCCTTACAGCGAGGGAAGGATCACCACCACTACCTCCTCCTTCTCCTGCGGAGGGAAAAACATGCACAACACTTACGGGACTAATTTGTCTGTAGTTGACGCGACCGGAATCAGCAACCAACCAACGAATTTACTTCCTAGAGTCGCGCGACTTTCTCCCCAACCACGCCGAAACTCACTTCTATCCCTCTCTTCCACCCCTTCACCCAGCACGCGTGTCGGTGCTGCGTGGAATGTTTGAATAGTAAAAGAAACAAGGAAACTAAGTTTTCTCTCGAAAACGCAACTTTTCCAAGCGAAATCGATTGACATGTCGGTGTAATTAAGGCTCATCCTGCACAAAAGCACGGATGCCTATATTAAAAAATACTGTAGTAAATAAAGGTTAATAAACCGTAAGCGAGTGAAAGGAGGCGATGGCACTCCGTCGATCCGCCGCCAGCCGGCCCCGCAGGAGGGGGGGGGGCGCTGTCAGAGAACAGAGGGCGCGAATAAAAGCCGCCTGAAATATGGCCGCCCCCGCCGGCACTCGCAGCTGCGCTAGGAGCCCGCGTTCCTTCCTTTCTGCTTCCCCAGCAGACCCCTCCCACCAACCCCATCCCGTTTCACCCCACCACCACCACCCATCGCCTCGCGCTCGCCCCCGACGTTTTCGCACAGAGGTTAAAAAACGCGGAGGCCTTGGTGGCTAGACGGCCGTGGATAATGACGTGACGTGATCTTTGAGAAAAAAAATTATAAACCCACTTCTTTTCACTATTTTAAATTTAATTGAAGTATATTTTTTCAATAAAATAATTCAAACATGCAACCGCACCGGAACATATTTGTAAAGTAGCAATGCTTCTTCCACAAATATATATATATATATATATATATATATATATATATATATATATATAAAGGTCGGCATTGACAACTAAATCACGATTCCTGATTAAAAAACTAACTTTTAAAAAAAATTTTACTTCTCGTTTGGCAAATTTGTCCTCCCAGAATGTTAATTACATATATTGACAGATAGCTTTTTGGAGAATTACCGTCCTTAAGTGGTAATATTTCAACACGATAATCACGTTATAATGGTTTTAAACATTCAAAATGTTAAAGAAAGCAAGACTGAAGTTTGCTGAAAATGTTACCATAGAAATGTTATTGATAGTTCGTTCATAATTCGTTTTTACTTGTTTTTTTCCATATCTTGTCTGAATCCGTAATCAAACCTTATTTTACCATATGCTAGAGATAACGGAACAGCGAGAGGTGTGCGATAAACTATACGCTAAATTGGTCTTAAATGCTCTCAATAGCTCAAAATCAGAACTTAGCACCGTGATTTCTACCGTGTCCTGATAACCTGCAAACGATACGACTTTAAGTGAATCATAAATTCTAAGGACCGACCTGCACCCAAAATTGATTTATATTAAACGTACTGCTCTTTATCAACGATAAACTGTCCAGCAGACCTGAACGTTTAGCTGTCTGATCATAGAGCCTTAGTTGTAATACGTTCAGAAGTCAAACGTTGATACGTCGTGTTATGTTTTTAACTGTGCAACTTACATGATTCTAGCGCACATAAAAAGTTAGAGACTATCAATGCCTAACATTTCACTACATCGATCGAGAAGAATGCCTACAAAGATAGAGAGAGTATTAGAAAGTCAGAACTTTGGTGCAGCATCCAAACTGCAAGTATCCGGAACGTGAGTACGGAACGTAAATGTAATCTACTCTTAGTTTGAAATCGACCTAATATTATATTCCGAACACTGCCTTCTACGAGTCCATTCGCGTCCTTCTGCTCTAAGTGGTTGGGCTTGTTGCCCCGTCTTCTCTCATTTTTCTCTATTTCTTCCGCCGAGATGCTTGAGAAACTTTCTGGCCGAGTGCCATACTTCACACGCATCGGATGGCAGAGGGCTTTAAGCGTCTACGGCGTGTCGCGCATAAACCGCCTTCCACATCTAACGACCGAGATTAGAGGATTATTGTTCCTGCAGACACTTTTCTCTTCCCTTTTTTCGTAGTAAATTTTAAAGCGTTTGTGACGAGAAATAAATTATAAATAAAAATACATTCTCTATGTTTTAAAGTGTCGCAAACCACTAATTATTAAATTCAATCAAACATTGTTTTCATCACATGTCAGGTTGAAAAAAAATTAAAATACTCCTAGAAATGAATGACAATTGAATTAAGATTGCATGAAGAATATTAATTACAACTTCAAAATACACGGCAAGTATATGAACTTGTTTGAGGTAGTATAATAATTAACCAGTTAATAAAAATACATCCATATTTATTTTCTCAAGTGCTTCTATCGTCTCCTATATTATTTCAGTAGCATAAATTCCATCAGTAGCATACAACTTTCTTCATACCGTAATCTATTGGATAAGATATTCTTGGGCATTCTATTACATTATGATGCTATGGCGCTTCTCGATACTACCCCACCTGTTTGGAAACGTGCAGAATCTGCAACTGTATGTGAAATTAAACTTATTACTTGATATACTAGGCGATTAAATTGAACGTGTGTACCTCTAGGTTCGGTAATAAAGGTAAATAATATTCCAAAGAGTAGGATTGTGCTTGCCCGATCCTTATTTTCTCATGGACATCTTTACTTAGGTTTCTCGAGAGTAAAAACGTTTGTAATGTTCTTGTGACTAATAAGGAGAGCGTAAAGCTAACTGTCAAGGAATATTGTATAATTACTTCAAATGTTGTTTTAAGGAAGTGTTGTGAATTGTTCCAAGAACATCTATACAATATTGAATAAATTTTTATTCAAAATTTCTTTCAAACATCAATTTCATTGTTCTTTATTTTTATTTTAAATTCTATAAGTACATTAGAAGCCTCACTTTTACTTTTAAACAAATAAACATCAACAACTTCCCCTCGTAATATGGACAAGGGAAAATAGAGAAGAGGGTAGAATTTAACATGCGAGAGTTCTCGCGCAGGTTCGCTAGTTTTATGAAGAAATCTTTTACAACGTTCCGATTATACTTTCCCATCTAGGGAAATGTATTGCAGGAGAAATTATAAAAAGGCTAATATTTAATGATATACTACATTGAATCTTATTAGTACCAAATAAGAATATATATATATATTAATACAACTAACATTATTTCATTTCGAGATCACTTCATTTGTTGTCAGGTTATAATTTTTTTATTCTTTCCAAGACAAAATATTATTTGAAATTCAATATGAACATTGGAAGTTAATTAAAACGATTCAAGATTTAGAATCTTCAGGCATTTGCTTCAATTAAAACGAACATGTCGGATGTTTGTCTTCCGTGGAATGAATCAAGAGGTATCTCGTGGACGACTGATCACACTAATATTTCAATCATTTATAACTACGAAATGTATTTAATATATCTGAAATTACCTAATTTGTTTATTGGCTTACAATTTTTAATACATTCATAAGTTTGGAAATCATTTTGCAGGAAACTTAGAAAGATGAGAGGGTGTACTTAGCTCATACTTTCAAATATACTTTTTTATAAATATATATAGATGCAAAGAGTACCACAAAAAAAACTGTACTATCGACCGACTAGTTTCACAAAAGATGAATAATTTCATGAACCAATATCTTGATTTTTACTGTAGTAATTATTTTGTTTTTTAATCAGATATATTGTCATTGAGTAATAAAACAGTTATTTCAAAAAATGTTATGTTTCTAACGCCACAAGAAGTTAAAATGATTAAAGGGAAGGTAGAAAAACAAAAATAAATCTTAGCGAAATAAAAAGTATTGCGTGGTCTACTTCCCTCTCTTCATAAGACCGTCAATAAAAGACGGGCGCGGTACACAGCCGTCGCCAAACCCGCTGTGGCCAAGGCTAGCGCATGGGGATCGAGGGACGAACCGGGTGATAAATGGATATGGCGACGGTAGTAAACAGTGCGACCACCTCAACAACTTCTCGCTCCCAGTTTACAGACACACCGCACAGCCGCGAGGGACATAAAGTAAGAAATTAGCCACTGCAATAGCCGCAAGATCTACGAGCTACAATTACTAAAGCTCGCTTTCATTCAACATCGGAATATTGTAACTTCGACAATCGCCGGGCAATAATGAAAACAACAAAATTCTATATTATATTGCATTTTGATTTTTTGATAAGCTCACTATTCGTTGTATAGATAAACATGAAATAGACATAAATTGCTAGAACAAAATAGTCGTTTCTTTTTCTGCGACTCAGATATTGCGTATAAAACTGACGTGGCCGGGTATAAACAGAATCGTTTTTGCTCGACCTTACGTGTGGAGGATGTGAACCCGTGGAGTTTGTGGGGTGCCAATGTGGAAAAGAGAAGAATATCTGCGCGGAGGCTGTGTCACCGGAATTCCTGGACTCGTTCCGAAGAATTTTAAAGAGATAGTTCTGCGAAGTAGGGCAGCAGAAGGCATCGCGAGAACGCGAAACTCAGAGAAGCTTCACTTCGGAGTGGTTTAAAGAAGGCAGGATGCAATTTATGAAACGATTTTCGTCATGTGTGAAGGACTTTTATCTTTAATTCTCGCTCTTATCTTTTCTGTTCTATGAGCAGTTTAGAATAGTAACGGTCTGCAAATTGAGTGAGAAGGCAAGAAACTGTGGTTTTATTAATAAATTACGTTTAGATTGAGAGCGGGTGGGAGAGAAAGAGAGAGAGAGGTAGGGAGAAAGGGAGTAAAATATTTTTACGACCTCCATTTCTTCTTGACCCAAGGCATATTGGCAAATAAATCAAATAAATATTTAGGAATAGAATTCTCTCACTTTTTTTATTATTTTGCTGCATTAGGAAGATTAACTATATTAAAATGTTTCTGTTATTCTTGCACCTGTTAGGATTCCACGCTGTTACTAAGAAATATTTTCTCAAATCTTCAAAATTTACAACAATGTTTCATCCAAACCTGAAAATTAATTTTTAGGAATCATAATTACATTTATTGGTCAGGAGAATCTAAAAAATCTTGCCCCTGAGCCTAGAAGAGGTGCGAGAATTGTATCCAAAATTTCATAAACTTAAACAAAACTATAAATTCAAATGTTGCATGTACGTGTACCTTATTTACTTCTTAGTATAATTCAATCTTAATGAAATTAAAAAATTCTCAATGCTGATTTTAATCTAAAAAAAAAACTTGTAAATTTATATAATGCACTATAAAGAAATGTATATATGTTCGCAAATGAACTTGACGTTCATGTGGCCAAAAATATTAAGATTATTAAAAAGCATTTTAATGAATAAAAGGTAAGCAGATGTACCTGACTGAGCAGACACATTGGTCTGTAAAAATTTGTGCCATATAATGTAATAAAAAAGTATTACCAACTTGACACTAATTTAAAGATACTATAATCCATAAAACTATTCATATTTTTCCTTCTTGATATAGTTTCACCAAATTCTGCTTTGAGATGGTGAATAAAAGTCAACCAGTGAAACAATACTGAAACTTCGTTTTTGTGATATCCAAATAAAATAATTGGGGGAAAGAACTAAAATAGGGATGCAAAGCTTACATCACATCTTTTAATGTTACCTTCCATTGAGAAAATTTCGTCTTTCATTGATTAGGTCAACAAACCGCCATAACAGATCTTCAAAATGCATTATTGCCTTGGATTTGTATAATATTCTTAAAATTATTCCACTCGTTTTTCTTGCTTAAAATGTTTTCTAGAAACACGCCCTATAATAATACTAAACAGACTTTGAGTTTGAACTTTTAAATCCAAAATTCCTATTTTTAGAAAGTGTAGTTAAGTGTTTTAAGTGTCACGCTACTTATCATTGATATTTTGATGGCACGATACTGCTATGCGCAAAACCAAGGAAAAATTAGCTGTGACTCAATACCTTCTTTGAAAAATTATTCTCTGAAAACTGAAATTTGGTCATTCGCGTAAAGTTATCTTTGTTGCAAATAAAACATGTAAAGTAAATAAATATCACTTTAATCTGAAGCCTAGAGTTTACTGAATCCAAATCATTTTAGTTTAAAAACCTACAACAATCTAGCGGTGAGTAACTTATAAAACCGCAAAAGTTAACAAACGAGAAAAACTGCACAAAGCTATTATTAAAACTTGTCATAATTTGTGAACTACCTACAATATTGTTTCAAAGTAATTTTCAGCAATCAAAATACAGGAATTTATATACAAAGTGTGATTTTTTTTTGTTGAGATGACAAGGAGATCAATTTATTTAATTCTGAACCACTGACGCGGGGCACCGTCAGAAACTCAGAGGTGGATTTTCCACAACTAACAATGAGACGCACTGTAGTGTATCCAGGACCCATGCCTTTCTCTTTGGCGTCACTTTATCGCCCTGTCAGCGCCCCGCCCCATGCGAGCGCCGGGCAGCGCTGGGCTCCGCGCCACAGGGCGAGACATGGTGTGGCGAGATGTGGCGCGGATTTGAATTGAGTGGCGAGTGGAAACGAGAAGCATGGCGGGTCGGGGACTGGCGGGGTGCGACGAGGTTGAGGAGTGGCAATGATTGGCGGGGCGTCAGATAAGGCTGGGAGACGGCAAGGGCTGTGGCGAGGAGGAATGATGGGGCGTGGTGAGGCGGGATGAGACGAGGGAGAACGCAAGAACCGCCGGGTCTCGAGGTGTAAAACGCGTCGAGGGAGAGGGAGAGAACGAGCATGGAAGAGTTGGGAACAGGCGAGGCATGGCGAGGCACAGTGGGCGGGATGGGGGAGAGGGAGAGCGCAGGGTGAGGCGAGGACAGCCAGGTCTCGAGGTGCAAAACGCGGGGAGGTAGAGTGAGAGAGAGAGAGAGCATGGAAGAGGATGGAAGGCGAGCATGGAAGAGATGGGAACAGGCGTGGCATGGCGAGGCACAGTGGGTGGGATGGGGGAGAGGGAGAGCGCAGGGTGGAGCCGGGTCTCGAGGTACAAAAGAGTGAGAGGGAGAGAGGCGCGGTGAGGCTGCCGCGGACGCGCGAAACGAAGCTCCGGTGTCGCGTGGCGCGTGGGGCAGCGGCGGGGCTGAGGGGAGCGCCGCCGCAGCCACCGCGAATGCGCCTTTGTCCTCGCTCAAGCCGCCTCCGATCGCCAGGCCCCAGCTTCCCTGAGTTCCGCGCTGCCTCCTTTACCGGAGAGGAAGGCGAAACCCGCCCCGACCGGCTCAATACGACTCGACACTTCAGTCGCTGTGGCCCCACGCGCTCCGACCCGCACGCGTGTGGTGCGACGCGCGGCCAATCCCTAAGAAGATGATATTTACGAAATATCAGGATTCACCCATTGAGAATCGAACTCGGTTCTTCGGGTGTGTTCTCCAAGTATATCACATACATCATTGGTTCCTTCCACAATCTAGCACAGTCATTTATCTCATTTTCTTTATTTATTACAAATGCGAAAGAAATTCGTATTAGGTACTGAATTAAATAATCTAACGACGTGCTTTCCGAATGTAAAGTAGAGATAAAAACCTTCACAACTACCATGTACAAACTTTTTATAAAAGGATAATGTGAATTTGTATTCTGTAATGTTTATTATTTTTTATTATTATATTTCGCAATTTCTATCATAAATGTAGCGTAGACACTTTAGTGTATTCGAATTGGTGTATTTACCAGCAGCTGATGTTTTTATCCAGTAAGACATGTTTGGAAATGAGCACAAATATTTTTCTCGTTTTAGGTTAAAAACACTTTTCGCTCTTATCAGGATGCAAAGGATTACTTTTTATTTTTGGAGATGATTATATGCAAGTCACGAATTAAAGGTTTATTTTCTTCTCCAATAAATATATTTTTCTACTTGTTTCCATGCTGTGTGCCATATGTCTGTCTGTGTGTGTCTCTCACTCTCTCATTCTCTCTCTCTCACTCTCTCACTCTCTCTCACTCTCTCTCACACTCTCTCACTCTCTCTCACTCTCTCTCACTCTCTCTCACTCTCTCTCTCTCTCTCTCTCTCTCTCTCGTGAATATCCACTGGAAAATCGGTATCCCTATGAGCTCTTTTTCACATTTCCACAATGCTCTTTTCATGATTTGTTTGTTTTGATTACGTTTTTCAAACGGGAAGAAACATTTTTTGGCACTGATTTGTGACTAGTAAGGTGATAGGCAAGAAAACTGTCGTTCTACTCAAGAAGTGAAAATTTTCACACATCTAAGAAAATGAACTAGGGACTTGTGTAGAAAATAATACATCAACACTGTTATTTGAAATTAATTTTTCATCATTGTCGATATTCTCAGTGTAGTTTTTTTAACAACCAAGCTAAATTCATTCCATTGTTATTCTCTCGGTAAAAGAATTCGCCGTGTGACCTGCCTGACTTTCTGAAGAGTTCATTCACCGCGTCCCTCCGTTCGTTCTTTTCATGCGTCGTTTCGCCGTCGCACCCCCAGCCGCAGCGTCACCCGCCTGTCCCGAAAATCGAGCCGCGGGCTGCTTTGACAGCGGCAACAAAACGGAGGTGTCAGTGGAGACCGGGACATTACTCTTCCCCGTCTCCCCCCCCTCTCGGAACCGTCCGCGTGCGAAGGCGTGCGTTCACCCCCCATCGCTCCCTCCCCGACTCCGCTTCCCCTCCCCCGCTCGCCGCCCACCCCTCACCGCCCAGGCCGCCACAGCCGGATCATTTCGTTTCTTTTCCGCGATGTATTGCGACCTAAATGCATCCTTGTCTCTCCAGCCAGGCGAAGTTCAACTCAGAGTCCGCTGACGCATGTCGTTGAAGATCGCGCCCGTGATAAGGCGCAGAGTAGCAGAATGATTGGCACACTACCCTCAAGGCGACGTACAAACTCTCTAGACGTTCCACAATGTTTTTCATTACTTTTGTTTTCCTGGACATCTGGTTGGCAAGCCAAGCCAAGAGCGGTCGTTGAGACAAAAGCTCACCAAAGGTCATTTGGTGAGCTTTTGACACTTCAACAGTGGGAAGCAAGAAGGTGTTTAAAACATCAACGTATGCCTGTGCCGTGATAGTGCCACACAGAACAACAACGGGTGCAAGCCGCCTCCGTGAAAAACTCGACCATACCAAAACACCATTTTGCACGTGTTCGGATACTTTTGATCACATAGTGTATATTCATTCAATAAAAGAAGTATACAATATGAAAAGAAAATCGTTATTTTTTTCACACTCACCTCTGAAGTAGGATTTCACAGAACATGACAGGGCGGGCAACGTTATTCCCTCTCGGGCAGTCATATTTCTGCCCTTGTCCTAGCAAATATCCATTCAAGTTCACAGATCGGCAGGCAATTGAAGTAACATCCCGCGCAGATCTGTAAGTCAACGATAAAAGACGAATATATCAATTTAACATGTATTTTTAAACTGTTTTAAATGAAGCGCACACCACTTAATGCATGATACACAATCTTATATTTAGAAAAAAATTCTAAGGTTTATTAAAAGTTCATATTAAATAGGATATAGAAGAATTCGTACTACAAATGTCTCGTGAATAGCATTACATACAAAATATTATATCCGACTTTTTAATTGCAAGTTCATTCATATTCGGAAAAATAAATGTCATTGCAGCTCAGAACATTTCAAATACATCAACTTTTCAAATAGGACATTTTCAATTGGCAGTTCAGCTCGACTATTTTGGGGTTTGATATTACCCTCATCGGAGAATAAAATAACACTTTGCAAACGTAATTAGATCCAAGCACACAACCTTTGTAGCAGATGAGAACAAATGATAAGTAAAGGGGAGGATTTTTTCTAGAAAATATTAATAAATTTCTTGCACAATAGAATCGATAGTATTTTAGATATTGTAATAGAAATCTATTAATTCTAGTTGAAAACAAGTTGGAATAGCATCAATATTTCCCGCATAATGAGTAGAATATGTTTAGCGACAAAATTACATCTCTCGTCAATTACCCGTGGCCTCCACAATCCTACCAGCCACACCCGTCCCGTCCGTCGCTCAGTTCCAAATCTAGGGTTCCGCCCCGCCTTCATTTCTATGTTCTCGACCGCCGTTCTTATCCCCGTCTCCTCTATCGAGGTCCCTCCAGTCTCCGCCTCCAGCACCACTCCCATCCCAAATTCTAGAAGCCGCCTGCTCTGATCGGTAGTTTTCTGTCGTTTCTCCAATCAATATCAGGCGAATGCCGGAGCAGTACCCTAACAAACGGGACATGGACCGCACGCGATATTTCCTTCCTCTTCCCTGTCCTATCCTCACCCCTACTTACACACATTTACACTTACATGTACTACCCTACCACATATATTAGGAGACTAATCGAGACCTTAAAGACTCTCCTAACTGGAAAAATGTCCCGATGATGAGATACCTAGTTAGGGAAAACACCAAGCTGACTTGTAGACTGGCGCCTGATCTTATCATCTTGTGGAGAGAGGAAATGACAGCCATCTCACGTGACAAACACATGCATTACATTTACAGGACTAATGACCTTAGCGGTTGACGCACCCGGAATCACTAACCAATCAGTCAACCGAATTCACCTGATTCCCCACCTGCACCCCTAACTCGACGCGCACTCCCTCTTCCATCGGTTGGCGAGCAGGTCGGTATATCAGCAGATATTTCAAGGGCGCGGGAAACCCAACCGGTGGCAAACGTGCGCGTGTGGCAAGTGGGCGAGGGGGGTGGGGGCACTGCGTCATTGGCTGCGCACGGACACCGCTGGCGTCACGTACTGCAATCCTGTGCAGAGGATGCTGCAGAAGGGGAGGGGCGGGAGAACGTCTCTCGCAAGCTGAAACGCGGATTTCCAGCCCCCAACCGCTTCAAACAATACTCCACATTTAATGACATGTAACACAAACAGTGCTACCTCGGTTTTCACAATTATTTCACTCAAATATACGATGTACAGCGAATCTCCAAAAACTGAAGCAGCATTTTTCATAAGAAATAATGCAAGTTTAATTAATTTCCGTCTGCAGACGGACAAGTTTAGACGCAACCTTTTTAACATTTCGAAAGTCGAACAGTGGTACGAAAACTAGGGTAAAAGTTTGTCGTCGAACATAACCAAACTAGATCTTACAAAAACTAGGGCAAAATAGAATTTCAGTTAATTGAATCTTATCACAATCTCACCGACTGTGGTCAGGCAGAAGACAGGACTTATGGCTTCCCACTACCAGAAAGTGTTACTATTATTATTATTATTATTATTATTATTATTATTATTATTATTATTATTATTATTATTATTGTTGTTGTTGTTGTTGTTGTTGTTATTATTATTATTAAACTATTGTTAATAATAATATTTAATATTATTAATAATAATATTAACAACAATAGTTTATGATATTGAATTTCAGTTACATCTATTCATGGATTGGAAAATATGTTTTGAAGTTACGTTTTATTCCAACAGTAGTTAAAACAAGTACACAGTAACAGGTCTTCCGATTATTTCGTTAATTAAGAGATTTATAACCAATGGAAACTATTTCTTACAATTTGTAGCCAGAAACAATTGGTGTGATTACGTACTTCAGGCGTAAAGAAATTAATATGACATACACAGATGGTACTGCCGACTGTCACGGCCATTGAAATTATATGAAAATTGTATATTATCAATTCTTATGAACCATAGCTAATATAAATCAGAAAAGTGATAAAGTTTTAGGTTATCATCTAATCAAACACAAAAGAAAACACGTATATTTAAATCTTTTTAATTTGTAGCCCCCCTCCCATCGCCAATTGAACTCTAGATGAAGAGGGCCCAAGAATCAGCTGTTGGCGATGCCGCACCGAGACGATTTGCGACCCCTCTCTACTAGCCCTCAAGACAGAGAGGATATGTATCAATCCACGGTAGAGTATCTTCATTGAACGCCCTCAGTAATATTCTAGTTACGGGGAATTGATGTGACTGAATGTCAGAAATATTTCATCACCTTCTTCATGAAGAGAAGGTTCATTGCCTATGAGTATTTTGTTTCAGAATTGGTCTGAAGGTCTCCTAATTTTAGGCAGATATTAGTTTACTATAATAAATTTCATTTCATTCATTCAATATAATACATTTTTATTAAAAACATACAAATTTAGACCTACGTTTTAAAGGTCATTGACCTTCATTTTCAGGGTCTACTTCAATTTGGTTTTTGTTTATGATAATTTTTATGATAAAATTATAGTATGTCTAAAAAATTGTATGATGTTAAATAAAAATGTATTATGAGAATAAATGTCTACCTAAAAAATTAAATACCCTTCAAACCAATTCTAAAAAACATCAAGAAAGGCAGTCTTATTCTCACTGAATAATTTTAACATTTTCATTCAGAACAACCTATGAGTAATTCCCAGCCCCTAAATGCGATTGAGGTATTTGACCATGACAATATAAATGAAAAGCGCTTAAAATAGTCCAGAATTCAAACTTTCATCACTTTCATCACAGTTCTGTAGCAAATTGTCGTATAATGCGCAACTGTAATGAAAATAAACGCTAAATGTACTCCAAATGCTATCTTTCGGAAATCACACTTCTTAATCATTACGATGATTAGGATGTTTTGATTCTTATATTTTTCTTAAATATGATGTGCAACAATGCCATAATGAAAATGCACTTGTAATTATAGTCCCCAATTCCTTTCATTTTTCGAGATAATCTTCATTTGCAGATGTAACTGTAAATGTTTCCAACACTATGTTATTTCTGCATCTTACTATGTCAGTCGAAAGATTAATGGAGATAGAGTACACGCTCATCGTTTTGACACGGTGTCAAAACAGCAATATGTAAATTCGAGGAAGTGACAAATGAAACGAAGAGTGCGCAACGGGAGGTTGCTCCGCTGACTCCAAATGACATGCAAAAGCGATTTCCACATCCACCCAGCAAATTGAGTGTTATTACAATAATGTTTCGTTTTAAACTATTTTCAAAGAATGGTCACGTAAGCGTCAACAATATGTGCATAATCAATTGCTTATTCAAAAAATTTAATGAAAATCATACTTGTGACAGTTCCATAAGCCTACTTTTCTCTATTAAAAAAAAATAATCCAAAAATTGGAAGCCATTTTTGGAGAAGACTTTGTCATTGTGACCTTATGATAAGTCCCCTTTAAAATTAAAATATCCACTTCAAGGGCTAGGCACCGCGGCATCAGCGAAATCAATTGGGGAATATCGATTTTGGGGAAAATCCTGACTTGTTTTAGCCGCTAGCGTTGTTTATGGACGGACGGGCATAATACAAACAGACAAATGCACTGTTGTCGGAAACCAATTTTTCATTATTATTATTATTATTATTGTTGTTATTGTTATTGTTATTGTTATTATTATTATTATTATCATTATTATTATTAGCTCTTTAAGTGCTGGGGCCTCCTGGTTTGCCAGGGAAGATCCGCACGGGTTTGTGCCCGTGCAGTTTGGTTGAGGGTAACTATGCACAAGAATAAATTTCACACATTAAGCTCGAATTGTTTACTACTAAGTAAAGAATTGTCATGTAAGTTGTATGTTAATATAATCTGTCTTTTAATATTGATATTGTTTCCACAACACTTCACTGGTTTTACATTTCTTCATTTCCACAATTCAGCTTGTTTGAAGAGACCTCCATGACGCTCTGCATGCAGCCAGTCTCATCCAATTTCTGCCAGCTGACTCCTTTAAGTTGTCCTCCAATATTTTTCGTTGTCATCGTCGAACACGCCATCCGATTCTTGGTTCCCATGCGGTTGTAGCATAGGGCCACCTGTTATACTGTTGTCTTATTACGTGACCTCCCCATTTCCATTTTTGGGTCAAGGTTTGTTTTATTACATCTTTTATTTTTGTTCTATTTTCATTATTTCCATATTTGTAACGTAGTCTTTAAGTGATATATTAAAAATTTTTTTCTCCATTTTTCTTTGGCATCTAGATAATTGCAGCTTTTGTGCTGCTGTTAGCGACCAAGTCTGACTTCCATAGATTAATGTGGATAAAATGCAAGAATCTAATACATCTCATTTCTGTTTTACACCGATTTTTTTGTCCAATAGGTTAAAAGACAGACTCCAAAACATTTTCTATGCAAAAATGATATGTCTAATAATTTTACTACTGAGTCTGTTGATAAAAGATATCAATTGAACTAGGTAATTTTTCAACATAAAGACCAACAAAACATGTATTCTGACATGTTCAAAGGAATTCATTTCTTACTTACAGGAACAAGAAATTATACGCTTTTTCGGTGTCACGGACCTTCAAAACAATTTTTTCTGGCAAAAAATCGCCGTTTTTCAATGGTGATGTCACATGCGATATCTACGCTTGTAGAAGTATGAGAGAAAGTGAACACAAAACGAAAAACAAAGAGCTAACTTCACGTACGCTTTGAGCTAAACTCTCTCGTTTGCGTCCCCCTTTTGAAGTGACGCGCTGCTCTGTGGCCCTCGCCTTGGGAGCGTGGCCGGCGCGGCGCGGCGCGGCGCGGCGCGGCGCGGCGCGGAGACGAACGCCTCGGCGAGGCCTGCTCGCGCTCGCCGGCGGGGGCGGCCGCACGCGCCGTTGGCGCGGGTCAAGGCAGCGCGCGCGGGGCGGAGAGATAGCGTTTCCTCGCCCTCCTCCTCGCGCAGAGCGGTGTATCTCCCCGCAGATGCAAAGGCGCAGAGGCTGTTGACGCGGCGCAACGCGATGCGGGCCGTCGCAGCCAAGGCCTCTGCGCCGCCACGACCCCGCGCGCGCCGCTCAGCCACGGCTCTTGATGTTGGCGTTGTAGTCGGGAGCGCGACTTCAGAAACTAGTCCTTTGCCTCACCCTGACACGCGCTTGTTGGGAAGTTTGGACGTATGACGTGAAACATTAAAAAGCACCCAGAATACCCTGAAAACGTGTTGCATTCTTTGAGAAATCCATTCGGATGTGTTGTTTTGAAACATTGCTGTGAATACTTTTAAATATCTGCGACGCAATGGTGTAAAGGAAAGTTTATATTCAATAATATTACTTTGTGAGAGAGTTATCTCATAATTCTCGTTTATTTTCAGTATTTGTTTAGGAAATATATTTCTACATATATCTTGAAATTCCACCCTTCAGAAATAAATTACAGTCTTATTTACGTATTCGGAAAGTATAGTAAGGAAGAGATATGCAATAAATAATGAAAATTATTTAAGGGTAAAGAAGTAGCCATTGTTAGGCGGATAAAACATGTTAATTTAAAAACGGTGAAATAAAAAGCGGTGAAATGCAAAGCGTTTCCTAAGTTGCATATGATCAAAACTGTCTATTACAAAGGAATAGTGAGAGAATATTTCGATTGGAGGAAATCGTGAAGGAAAGGAAGATGACGTGAAGATAAGGGTCTGACGTTGAGTCCCAAATGGGAGAAAAAAATGTGCTGGTTGGAAGCAGTTTTTCGGGTTCATATACAATGAAGAACCAAAAAACTGATACACCTGCCTAATATCGTGTAGGGTTACAGCGAGCAAGCAGAAGTGCCGCAACACGACGTGGCATGGACTCGACTAATGTCTCCAGTAATGTTGGAAGTAATTGACACCATGAATTATGCAGGGCTGTTCATTAACTAATAAGAGCGCGAGGGGTGAAGATCTTTTCTGAACAGTATGTTGCAAGGCATCCCAGATATGCGCAATAATATTCTTCTTTGGGGATTTTGGTGAGTAGTGGAAGTGTTTAAATTCAGACGAGAGTTCCTAGAGCCACTCTGTAGCACTTCTGTACGTGTGGGCTGACGCATTGTCCGTCGAGATGCACAATGGAGATGAATGAGAGCAAGTGGTATGACAGGATGCCTACGTACGTGCCAACTGACAGAGTCGTATCTAGACGTATCATGGGTCCCATATCACTTCAACTGCACACGCCTTATACCATCACAGAGCCTTCAGCAGCTTGAACAGTCCCCTGTTGATATGCAGGGTCTATGGATTTATGAGGTTGTCGCTATATTCGAACACGTCCATCCACTCGAACAATGTGAAACGAGACTCGTCAGACCAAGCAACGTGTTTCCAGTCCGGTGCCATTCCAATGCCGGTGTTTACGGGCCCAGGCGAGGCGTAAAGCTTTGTGTCAAGGGTACACGAGTGGGCCTTCGGCTCCAAAACCCCATATTGATCATTTCTCGTTGAATGGCTCACACGCTGACAATTGTTGATGGCCCAGCATTGAAATCTGCAGCAACTTGCGGAAGGGTTGCACTTCTGTCACGTGTAATGATTCTTCTCAGTCGTCGTCGGTCCCATTCTTGATCACGATCTTTTGAACGGTCCCAGCGATGCCGGAGGTTTGATGTTTTACCAGTTTCGAGGTTGTTACGGTACACTCAGTGAAATGGTCGTACGTAAAAATTCAAATTTCATCGCAACCTCTCCATCTCTGATGAGCTCCCCATCTCTCTCCCCCTATAACATCACGTACAAACTCACTTAAATCGTGATAATCTGTCATTACAGCAGCATTAATCATTTGTGACATCCTTTATAAAAATAAGAAGAGTGCCTACGGGATTGAGGGAAATACGATTGATGATGGGAAATAGTTTGGGAAGTTTGAAATAAGCACACAACGCTACGAACGCACGCCATTAACTTCATTTTAACTTCCATGTTAGCTGCCAAAACGAACACATCAACGGTCTCAGTCGTATTTATCCATCATTGGCGGCGTTTTCTGGCTCAACGAATATGAAATCTGGTTAAAACGCGAATTATCGGTGAAATTAATTACGCCGGTCAATTATCAAGAGTTCGTTTACATGCCACAAGCGCGATATGATACACTGAAAATTTTCCGCCCTTTGAAAATCCACCGCTACAAACTGGGATTGAAATCGCGATCTAGAGTTAGGAATCCAGTGTTTTAATCATCATACCATTGATCTCGGCTCATTACTTTACATTAACGAGGTCGTCAGCTCTTGCAGTGTCGAGTGTGGAAATGAGGGTCAAATGCTGGGGCGGCGGTGGTGCTTCCACGCTATGGGGAGATGATGATGAGAAGCCCGCTGCTAAGATGAGTCTTGCCCTCGGTTTCTTTCATTAATTCCATGCGAATGTAGAATAAATTGTTAAGTCGTGCCTGATCCTTCTTTCACCATTTTATCTCCTCTTCAATTATAAGCGCTGTTAAATTATAGGCAATGAGTTAATCCCAAACCTCATATTCTTCATTCTCATTTATAGAAAAAATTTAAGCGCGGGGAGAAAGTTTGCCTTACGGTCATATGACAGTGATATGATTGTACATAACATTATGTGTGAATTATGAAACAGGCTTTTTAAAAAAATCCCTTTTCGTTTAATCTGATAAAAGTCAACTTTAAGTGATTGTGGAAGAAATGAACGTGAAGTCTACCGAGTACGTGAAAACTGAGAATCCATATACCAAAAATTACATTTTTTATAAACACGTAATGAGGCCTCTCTTCCAAATTTGACATAATCATCCAACAAGACGTTTTAATTTGACCCAACTTGAGTCACTTCGCTGTCACTGATTACATTTCAACGACCGTTCTAAGAATAGTTGTTTTTTTCTTGGAAATAAATTTTCAGTAGCGTAGCATATTCAAAATTAAAATGAATCGTAGTTATTGAGCATTCTAGAGATGAAGAGCAACTTATAGTTACTCAAATACACAAATTGTAGCTTGTTCTTCCGAGAAACTAGGATATATAAATTATATTACACAGAAAGTATACATTGATTGAATACATCATTCAACATAAGAGATTTCTGATCACTATTTGATTCCACAGAGGGAAAAATTTGTACACCACATCCAAATCAAACAACTTGTCAAACTGAAGAAGCAGATTGGTTAGGGACCTTTCATGGATATCAAAAGAATGGTTGAAGTTCTGAACTCTTCGAGAGTTGGGAAATTTAGAACGTTTCTTGATGTCATTTCTGAACTGTAAATTATTCACCTTCGGACATGGCGTTCCTTTAAAATGTTTTGAACGATTTAGTAAACGACAGTATTAT
This sequence comes from Gryllus bimaculatus, assembly GCA_017312745.1. NCBI lineage: Eukaryota > Metazoa > Arthropoda > Insecta > Orthoptera > Gryllidae > Gryllus > Gryllus bimaculatus. The sequence goes on along the minus strand of BOPP01000162.1, from coordinate 1,393,548 downwards.
TGGCCATGAAGGAGACAATTTAGGTGCCTGAGCGGGCGATGACGAGGGCGGCTAGCGGCGTCGGAGAGGCGCGGGTGAGGGCGAGGGCGGAGTAGGGGGCGGCGCCTCGCAAGCTATTTCCGCCCGCGCCGCCCGGCGGAGCTCGAGAGAAAATTGCCGTAAAATTACATGCGGCAGTTCGTCAAGGCCGTCCAACATCTTAATTTCTCATTAGGCCGCTGGACATCTGCCACGAGCCGTTTCACTCGGCGGCAACGAACGGAGGGCGTCACTCAGCTGAATTCGCTGCGTACGCCGTCTTCGTGCGTACGCCTCTTATCCTACCCTGCGCCCCACCCACCGCGTCTTGGGGCACAAGACTCCACTGTCTTGTCTCCGGCACGTTTCTCCACTCTACCACTCGCTCCTCCCCGCCTCGCTCCTCCCCCGCCTCGCTCCTCCCGCCTCGCTCCTGCCCCGCCTCGCTCCTCCCCGCCCACGCTCCTCCGCGCCTCGCCCCTCCCCAACTCACTCTCCGCCTCGTGCCCTTCCCGCCTCGCTCCTCCCCGCCTCACTCCTCCCCGCCTCACTCCTCCTAGCCTCACTTCTCGCCCGCCTCGCTCCACCCCGCGCTCTTCCCCGCCGCGTCCTCCCGCCTCGCTCCTCCCGCCTCGGTCCACCCGCCTCGGTACACCCCGGCTCCCTCCTCCCCGCCTCCCTCCTCTCCCGCCTCCCTCCTCCCCCGGCCTCCTCCTCCCCGCCTCCTCCTCCGCCTCGCCCTCCCACCTCGCTCCTCCCCGCCTCTCCCCTGCCAGCTCCTCCGCGCTTCCCTCCTCCCGCCTCCCTCCCCCCGCCTCCCTCCTCCCGCCTCCCTCCCTCCCTGCTCCTCCTCCCCCGCCTCCTCCTCCCCGCCTCCCCTCTCCGCCGCCTCCCTCTCCGCGCCTTCCCTCCTCTTCCCCGCCTGCCCTCCCTCCTCCTGCCTCCCTCCTCCCCGCCTCGCTTCCTCCCCGCCTCGCTTCTCCCCGCCTCACTCCTTCCGCCTCTCTCCTCCCCTCCTCGCTCCTCCGCCGCCTCCCTCCTCCGCCTCCCTCCTCCCGCCTCCCTCCTCCCCGCCTCCCCTCCTTCCCCCCGGCCTCCCTCCTCCCCGCCTCCCTCCTCCCCGCCTCCCTCCTCACCCGCCTCCTCCTCCTGCGCCTCCCTCCTCCGCCTAGCTCCTCCCCGCCTGCGCTCCTCCCCGCCTACTCCTTCCCGCCTCTCTTCTCCCCTGCCTCGCTCCCCGCACCTGGATCCGCCGCCACCTCGCTCCTCCCCGCCTCAACTCCCTCACCCTCCCCCCTCTCCTTCCTCGCCACCTCCTCCCGCCAGGCTCCTCCGCAGCCTCGCCCCTCCCCACCTCACTCCTCCCCGCCTCGTCCCTTCCAGCCTCGCTTCTCGCCGCGCCTCGCTCCTCCCTCCTCGGGGTCTCCCGCCCGCTTCTTCCCCGCCTCCGCTTCTCCCGCCTCGCTTTCACCCGCCTCGGTCCCGCGCCTCGCTCCTTCCCCGCCCTCGGTCCTTCCCTGCCTCCCTTCTCACCCGCCTACCTCCTTCCCGCCTCCCTCCCTCCCGCCTCGCTCCTCCCCGCTTCCCTCCTCCCCGCCTCCATCCTCCCGCGCCTCCCTCCTCCCAGCCTCGCTCCCTCCCTGCGCCTCTCTCTCCACCCCTGCCCTCGCTCCTCCCCGCCTCGCTCCTCTCCACCTCGCTCCTTCCCGCTTCCCTCCTTCCCGCCACGCTCCCCCCGCCTTGCTCTCTGCGCCTGGTTCCTCCTCGTACCTCACCGCAGTATCCCCTACTCACTCTTCCCAAAGTCGCTTCACCCCTATACTTTGCTATCCTCAACTCAGCACAGATCCCAGTTCACTCTCCCACTCCTTCTTAGTCCTCTGTGGGTTTTACACAAACGAATGTAATAATGTACGAATTCTATTTGACTTCAGTTTAGTTTGCATTTCTAGGAATCTGATTATTGCCTTTTCTGGGAGCTGTGGTACTTGTAGATGGTCAGATTTCTATTTACCTTTCCCGAACTCCTGGTCAATTCATGTGGCAGATAAAGCAAGCACTCACCAGATTTTCTGGGGATCCATCCATTTCCCCTGCCCCTCATTCCACTATTGCTTCGTCACGATTCAATAATACCATTTACATCTATTCGCCAAAACCCGAGAATGTATGGCCAAAAAGACTAGGATGTTAAGGTCATTGCATAGAGAAAAGAACTGACTTCCAATTGTGGACGTTACATTTTGTGAACACATTTATTTCACTTCGTCACGTAAGTTTAATATACCAATTAAACTCTTACAAAAATGGTAAAATTTAGTCAACAATATTCTCGAAAGATTACGGTAGGTTTTGAAAATGTCGATTTGTGCACTTTTGGAAGAAGGTAAATATTTCCACAAAAGGATCCCGTCAGATGAAATAAATGTACATTGAAGAGTTTTGAAATTGCATACGAAGCATAATCCAGAAATTGAAACCTAAGACGCGAGTAGATCGACCAGAAAGCAATAGCTAAAACTGTCGATGAGCAAACAATATTTTTTCATCGTTCACTTATCGACAGGTACAGTGAATAGAAAAGTAATTTCAGCCGAAGAAAATCAGAACTGCAAGCCAAGCGTTCAACTTGCGTCGTTTCGTACCCTCCACCTGAAAATCGATTCAACGGAAATACCGATAATATTTACACAATGTCAATCAAATGGATGAATAGAGTGTCTGGGCATGCTCTTAGTGACAGAATGACAGCGTTTATAAAAGCTCTTTTAGATATCGGATTACCGAAATCTTACCATTCACTTTTCTCTTTTTATTCCCCCTTTCAGATCCGTGAGAGGTTGCATACAGAGGCAAAACGTCCAGAAAGCATACGCCGATTATTGTAGAGTGTTTAAAACAGATATAGAAATGGAATTGGGATAATTATTGCTTATTAATATAAAATACGTTCATAGCAAATTGGTCTCTGATTAAGAAGTAATTGATAATGCAAACAAGTGATATAAGTCGTAAAATACTATAAAATATACTAGCTGAAACTGTGCAAACATTTTGCACAATGTACAGGTAGAAGGACAATGAATTACTGGAATATTTGACAATTACACTACCTATTGAAAAATTATTTAAGGCTCCTCGCAAAAACAACTTTATGGTAAAGTTTAGTCGCTTCTCTCGTGAATTTTTAATTTTCTTCCAGTGGTCGAGCGTTTGGACTCTGCTATTTACGTAAAACAAGTGCCAGTGCAACAAATAATTTCCTGTGCATCTTTACACATCATAAGCCACAAAAAAGACTTGACCGGCAATCGAATCTGTGAACGCGAGATCATTGCGGCAGTTCGCTACCATAATAGAAAGACAACACCCTTGAATCATTAAAATGATGCCACGCATCGCAGTGTCCTTCATAGTTTTAATATTTTATTAACACTGCTCGAGGAGTGGCAATTTGAGTCATTATCGGCTTTAACCCGAACAAATGCTTCCTTCCAAACAAAACTATACTTTTTAATGTCTCTACTTCGGCTGGAAAAGAGTTCTCTCCAATAGAAATAAACGTACATGTATATGATACAACACCGACTGTTAATCACGATTCAATAACTTCGGAGATAGTAAATCCATTTTGTGTTACAAAATGTATTTCTATTGTACTTTTCGTTTTATCGTCACACTAAAAGTTAAATTGCACTAATAATTTATAGTTGAAGCTACGAAACACTTCCCTTGCACGGCCTTGGTCGTGAATTTTCTCGAGATATCCCATTAAGTCAATCATGTAGTATCCACACAATACATAAACAATATATGAAAACTATTTTATGAATGTTTTTGAATATTTCATTGGCTTTCAAAAATTAGTGCAAAATTAAACGAAAATTCGAGGGTATTTTTCGAAATTAAAAAATTAAAATACAGAAAGTTACATAAAACCAGTTAACGCAATATAAATTTAAATTCGGATCAATGTAAATCGAACAATTTTGCTGGAACATAACATGTCAAACGTAGCAACGAGTCTTCCACGCAAATGTACTCATTGAATTACAGAAACAAAATCAATCAGAAAAGCAAAATGAAAGAAAATATTACACATCTCGCCAATAGTATATAATAGAAACAACAATAGAGGAGCATTATCTAACCAAAAACGCTACGAAAACACAAAAACTGTTAAGATATTTGTTCTAAGACTTCGTTTTGGCTGTGCCATCAGGCTAATATTGGCAGCTCATAATGGTTGGCTGAGTCTCGTGACGCTGACTGCGCTCAAGGCGGCTCCTTTCAAATGTTGACGTTGGCTAATAAGCGCATAAAGGATTATTCATCACCGAGACGGATGGACCTTCTCCGCGGGTGCAGAGCGAAGTGGAATTCGTCTGAGGCCGCCAAACGCCCACTGTCAGCTCACTCCATATCTCTTACTGTAGTCCATTAGCCACCCCCGCCAACTCCACTGACCTCGGCGTCCTAGTTGCAGCCAGTGCCGATTTCGTCGTCCTCGCCACCCTCGCCGCCCTCGCCGCCCTCGCCGCCCTCGCCGCCCTCGCCGCCCTCGCCGCCCTTGTCTCACTCGCCGCTCTCACTGCCCTCGTCTCCCTCGCCGCCTTCGCCATGCTTGCCGCCCCTATGCACATCTCCAGATGCGTCTCTCTCTCCACCCTAGCCTCCGTCACGGCCCTCTCCCACTCTGACGTCACCATGGCTATCCCCTCACTCCGCCACTCTCTTCCTCCTCGCCGCTCTTGCTTCCCCAGGCGTAGCCACCCCCTACACCGTCAGTCTCCCAACCTCACCTCCCCCGCCGCCTGTATCACCCAAGAAGCTATCTCGCGACGCAGCCCTCCGTCTCGAACTGCCCCTCCGCCCCCGCTCGCCAGCCGGCGCGTCGTCGGGCCGGCGGGCAAAGCAGGTTCCCGCATCGGCGAGGCAAACCAGACGAGCGGCGGCTGCGCCACTGATCGCGTGTCGGGCGGAGGCTGGTCAGTCGCCAGGTGAGCCTGCGGAGGCGCTTCCGCGCCGCGACAGACCGCCGCGACGCCACGCGCGCTGACGCACTGCACAGGGCGCTGGCGGCGGGGGTGGCGGAGCGCATGAACTGGTCGGTGAGGCAGGCCTCGACGATGGAGATGGCGGGGCGGCGGCACGGCGACATGGAGAGAAGGCGGGACACACTGGGACGATGGCTCGACGGACGACGGGGCGGCGGACGATGGGTATGACGGGCGGCGGGATTCCGTGACGAGGGGGGTGACAATTTTCACCGAGGAAGGTGGTCGTGAGGAGAAGGCGGTGGCGGCGGGAGCGGAGGGAGGCAGCACGGGGGGGGGGGGGAGTCTCGGGGATGGAGATGGCGGGGTGGCGGCTCGGCAGCAAGGAGAGACGACGGGACTAAGGGACGATGGCTCGACGGACGACGGGGCGGCAGGAACGCATGGACGAGGCGCCGGCGGGACTAGGTGACGATGGAATGACGAGACGTCGGGATCATGAGGGTGTCAAGATCACCAGGAGAAGTGGTGGTGAGAGAGAAGGCGGTGGCGGCGGGGAGTGGGGGAGGCGCCGCGGGCGGCCGTAAGACGTCTCGACGATGGAGATGGCAGGGACGGGCGCATGGAAAGACGGCGGGACAACGGGACGATGGCTTCGACGGGACGACAGGGGCGGGACGACTGAGGCGACGAAGGGACGGGGTGACGGGGCGACGGGGACGCGGGCGATGGGACGACAGGACGATGGGGCCGACGAAGCGCACCAAGGAAGGGGCGGTGAAGAAGATCGGCGGTAGAGCAAGGGGCGGTGACGCGGTATCGCACGCAGTAAGAGGAGGCGGACGCGTTGTAGTTTGCGGTGGCCGAGGTGGCAGGAGTGGCAGACGAGGTGGTGACGCGGTGGAGGCAACCAGAGGTGGTGGAGATGGCGCAGGGTAGTGACGTGAGGCGGAGAAAGCGCAGGAGGCAACCAAAGGCGGTGGGAGAAGCCGGATGGTGGGAAAGGGGAGACAGGCGGTAGAAGCCGTGGGTGCAGCTAGTGGCGGAGATGGTGGCATGGGCGATGGTGGTGGAGGCAGCAGAACCGGCGCGGACGGCGAGGGCGGATAAGGCGGTGGAGGATAGCAGAGGCGGTGGGTGTGGCGGAGTGCCGATCCTGGCGGAGCCGGCGGCGGAGGCGGCGCAGACTGCAAAGGCCGACAAAAATACTGCGACACGGCCCGGGGACATCGGACAAGTGGAAGCTTCGCGGAACAGCACGACCTCGCCTTCTCCGAATGCCACTGCGGAATCTGGAGGCCAAATGGAATGTCAACTTTTTTAAGGACACAGGAACCGACTGGAGAAGCGCATGAATTTAAGTTATAGTTGTATCCGTAACTGAAGATTCATACACTGAAAGCTCTTAGGTCCGAGTCTTGGAGATAAAGCCATTAGGCAACAGTAGATAAGGCTCAAAATCGATCAGACTGAGAATTTAAATGCATACCTCTGTTTTTAGTCGTGTCCGTACACCGATCATTTAGAGATATACAACGCTACAGTACCTTAAACAACAGAGAGTATAGTACCGGCAGTTTAGTACCAATACGATCTTTTCTTCTTCATACAGCCCTCATCTCCATCTTTAGAGCTCAGTTTTGTCGCAACCCCGTTTCCTCATATACAGTTTACTCTTCGAGTTGATTTCAGAATCGACTGCTCCAGAAAGCGCGAGGAGAACTTCTAGTGTACATGCGAGGAAGCATTTCCTACGTGGACAGCATGCAAATAGTTTTCGCTTTCCTGAGAAGGAAAATTCGACTTGTGAAATGAAACATTCTTCAAGAAATTCTCTCTTTGATGAAAACTGCTACATCAGTTGGTTCACGATAATCCTCGCTAAACAACGCGGCAATTGGCACACATTATCAAATACGATCGCAAAACTAAAATTCATCATTTGCATAGTTTGGGTAAGATGCAAAAAATAAGAACAAGCGAGCCCGTTCCTATAGAAATAAAGTTCCCAAGACGAGGGGTGTAGGAGATGGAACGTGTGGCGTGACCCAGAGATGCGTTTTTGTACTAAGGTACACAAAAAAATAGCAAATAACTAAGTTCCTTTGGTGGTCCTTACCATTCCTTGAGAACAGTGATACAGCAGACAAGCAATGGTGAAATTAAAGAAGAGGAAAGAATGGCTCAGTGCATAGAAACAAATTCACCGTTTTCGGCGCACTATTACACAACTTTTTCTTCTTACGAAATATTCGTAAGGCGAGAAAATAAAAAGCATCAGAAATTTCCCACTACATGTTCACAGACATTTGAGCAGCCTCACCAAATATACATATGTCTGGCCTACATAACGGCATCAGGGAGCTGGAAAATGCCAAAGTCATCGCCACTACGTTCTCTCAACTACGTGGCGCCATAAACAGCTGAAACAGATTTTTCTGAAAATCCTGCAAACGAACCCATAAGAAAAGAAGAGTCTTTGTTCACTGGCAATATTAATCCTCTCGCGTACATTATCCGGTAATTAGTCCAGGAAAACCAAACAAAAGTATCCTTTGTCTAGAAGACTCACAGAACGGTTTAGGAAGAGCCTCTTTTCGCTGGGTATTCTCCTCCTACGAACATACTCTTCTTTACCCTGCACAAAGAAATCCTTTTGTTGTGCGTTTCGCTGTTTGCCATCTCACTAATTAATTATCCTCATCTCAGATTTTTGATCATTTATGTATTAGTGTCTTAATAAATTCTTGTCGATTATGCTGTGTGATATACATGTAATTTCATTATGAATATGTCTGGCAATGATCGTGAAAATGCTCAATTACTTCAAATCATATGATCATTTTTTGCAATCTAACCTAGTCCCCCAAACCTAGTAGCGCGCGTAACCTCGGTGCCCACGACTGTCCTGAGCAACGATGCTACGGCCACTATTTTGGGCATGTCGGCTGTACGCAAAGTAGGACTCGGCCGCACAGCAGCTGCACCCCCGCAGAATCGATGTCGCTTGGGGAGGGCGTGGCGGGCGGGGCTTCCCGACAATGTCGCCCCGCCGTCACTGCACGTCGACCCACGACACAAAGATTTCAATATATCTAAGGTGGTAGCACAGGTCATCAACTGATTTAACCACAATGCCTCTCAACGGGAAGCCCTAGGTTTCAAGTTCCGACAGTGGCAGGATTTTCGACACCCAATATACTATAGCGCATGCCGGGAAACCGATCGGGAGATTAGATCTAGCACCAGCTGGGACGGTGCCTCGGTGGTAGGAGATACCTTGTTGAAAAGAACCCACTAGCGGACGGGTAGGTCGTCGCCGGATCTCATCGTCCACGGGGGCTATCATCCCCTCTTTCCGATGAAACAAAATGTACTACACTTCCGGGACTAATGATCTTAGCTGTTGACGCATGCGTCAATCAATCTAATTCACGGACACTAACGTACTTGTGGTACCACATGGCCTAGAAGTAATGATCAGGGCACTGAAACGTGCCGTCTATGACGTAGTTTTCTGTAAATCCCCATAGTGTGCAGCAATTGTTTGCAGATACTGTAGTTAAGTGGATAATTTTTGTTAATTACGTCAAATGTTTATGCATTGAGTCATACTGTCTACTTCTTCGTACACAAAACGTTTTCTTGAGCACTGTGAAATTAACACGGAAGTAAATGTGAAATAGTAATTTCGTTCTCGCTACTGACGGAACAAAAGTAAATTTTATTCCCGAGTTATTTAATTATTACATTAAACTGAGTTGGTTAAAAATTGAGAATGCTATCCATAAGCCACGAAGGATCATTTATTTTCAAGGAATACAATATGTATGTATATTGATTATCCTCTACGATTGATGATCTGGGCTGTCCGGGTGACTCCGCGTCGCAAGCTGAGGTGCCGACGTTTCGACCGACAAATCGCGCTCTTCTTCGGGGCTGTAGTGCGCTAGGATGTTGTGCGCTCCGGTTTATATAGTAGGTTGGCCAGGCTGTGATTCGCTTACCGCACTACAACCCTGAAGAAGACCGCGATATGTCAGTCAAAACGTTGGCAACTCAGCTTGCGACGAATCGTCACCCGGACCGCCTAGAGCATAACTCTGGCCGCGGTAGCCTACATGATTTATTTTCTTCGATTGTTTTATCCCAGTTTGCAGGTTGAAATCTAAATAAAGCCCTGGAGCTAAAAGACGAAAAAATTGATCGTATCATTTACATAGGGCGAGAAGTAAATTAAAACCAGTTGCTCCATGTTGCAGATTGGATACAAGTAAGAAAAAGTGAATCCTAAATGACGCCTCTGAACATAAAAACTGTACATGGCCCCTACTAGTACCTTCGCTAATACCTAAACAGCACACTCAACAGGACTACCTCAACAGGCTATCACATGGTCATTATATAGCCCTGCGAAGAGACCATAACCCCAACTTCGCGCCAACAAGTATCGTTTGATATCCGGCGACAAATGGCTTAGGCTGAAAAATCACCGTATAATATTTTTCTTATTTGAGTGCACACTATTTATTTTTTTCAAATCTCTCAAAAACGCCGAAGAAAGTAACCAAAGTTGATAAAACGTTTCTAAACGCCCATAAAACGATTCTACTAAAACCATTGCGATTTATTTCGAGAGTGCAATGAGACTTCTAGTAATTCAAGTTCAAATTTTTTTGCCAAATATTTGTCATGGGTAAGTAGCAGTTCGGTGATTGGATGAGTGAGGTAGCTAAGAGCCTGTAGCAACTCAGCACTTCGGCCCGAAAGGTCGCGGGTTCAAATGCGCCTTGTGGTTGGTTGGTTGTCCTTTTCCTTTCAAGTATGTGTGATCTCGAAGTCCCTCGCGTTCTGTTGATCCCGCCCAGAGAGGTTCGCAAATGTGTTAGTGTCCAATGGATGGTCGAATATGCGTTCCACCCGGACGTAACAGGTAGCCGGCAATCGGCTGGGAAAAGTCCAAGAACAAAATGTAGCAATCCACCTCCTTACAGCTGCCCACACTCCTGATATGGAGGTACATACGTCTGGGCGGAGGAGAGCGTGCGGGGCTGGATGTGACGGGTCAGAGCAGGGAGAGGAAGGGTAGGGTGGATCTGAATGGTTCACAAAGAGGAGAGTGGAACCGGGTGGGACGCGGAAGGACGGGGCACGGCACGATGGGGTGGCAATGAGCAGGGTGTTTCAGGGCAGAGTAGAAAATAATTACAGCCATCATCAGTACACAAGGGACGGGCCACACCTCAATAATCAACATTTTTGAGTTAAGTGAACAAATATAAATACACAAAAGTATATTTTTTTCAGTAGCAATTGATAAAGAGAGTTCAGCAGAGCTGGCATATGTAGTAAAACGATTAGCCATTGAACGCAAAATAAATAACCTTACTCAGGAAAAAAATGCCCACAAAATGATAATTTTTTAGACATGCGAGATTTCCTGTACTCCGCCAGTACCTGAAAAACTTCAATCTTTCACTACGAACGCGAGGCCCTCCGGTACAACACATACACGAGAGCAAGGAACATCCATGCCCAAGGCAGAACTCCAACTCGCGGCCCTTCAGATCGAAGCGCTAAGCCAGGACACGCTCTTAGCCAGTTTGGCCACCCACCAAGACAGAACTCGAACTAACAACCCTACGGATCGAAACGCTGAGCCAGGACACGCTCCTACCCACTTCTGCCATCCAGGTCGGCACGCATAAAACGTATTTCGTTCATAATGGATTTCCGATGGCGCTCCATTCACACCGCGACGTCAAGCCAAGCCAGGAAAACGCGTGGCGGGGCAGCGCCAGGCACGGGCGCCGCGCGGGTGGAAGTGTTGAAGGGCGAGGGCGGGGCGGGGCGGGCGGGTGGCAGGGCGATCGCGTGGTGGCGTCGAACGCGGCCCTTCAACCTAATGACGCGTGCCAGCGAAGGGCGGGGCGGGGCGGAGCGGCGCGAGGCGAGGCGTCATTTGCCAAAGTGGCAAGTGGCGTCGTCGGGCGCGATCGCCCCCGCGCCGCCCATCGCTCATCGCCCAACGACTGCCGCCCCAGGCGCCCACTCCTTCGGCTTCTCCGGCACCAACAAAACCTCGCGGCGCGGTCAGTCGTCTAATTCTTCATCATGATCCTTGATTCCCAGCTTTTTCGTCCGTTCTTGCGATGAGTGATTTTCAGTAATAGTTTATGATGTTGAAAGAATTTGAATGCATGCCAGTTGGTTGATTAGTGTTTCCGCTAGGTCTGTCTTTAGTGTCGTGAAAGGAGTACACGTTTTTATCTCGAAATGTGGCTGCGATCTTCCCCCACAAGATGGCGAGATCCGGCGCAGGCCTGCACGTCGACTTGCGGGATTTTCCGTTAACCAGCTCCGAACACCCGATCAGCTCCAGACATGTGTGATAGTGTAGTGCATGTAAGTGTGGGTAAGTAAGGGGTGAGGATAGAACAACGAAGAGGAAGGAGAGATTGCGTGCGGTCCGTGACCCGTTTGTTAGGGTGCCGCCTCGGCATTCGCATCGTGTTGATTAAAGTAACTGCGGAAAACCACCAATCAGATCGCAATGAGAGGCAGAGGCAATGGAATAACTCGCTTTATCCGCCACAAATTCTAGTTGGAGCGATCTGAATGTGAAGCTCGACACCCAGAGTTGGAAGGTGAGCAATCTGATCACCACACTCTGAATCGTACCCAACAATAACACAATCACCGCCAGCGAAAACCCAACATCCATCAACACCGTCGACATCACATCCCCATCCGTAGCGCCCATTTCATCACCACTGCCGCCAACACCTCCGTCATCAGCAACTCTCTCAAGAGAGCCACCAAAGTTAGCTCACCATAGCCATCAACGACGACTCCATACCTTCTGCCAGAGCAATTGCAACCAATATTATCATCTCTTCCCCTAGATTCACCTCATCAAAGTCCCCGTAACGTCATTGCCACGAACATAACACCATCAACACCGTCAGCACCAATACCAATACAAAAATCACAGACTTGTCTTCCTTGTCATTGCCACAACGCTTTGTTCTCTTCCTTTCTCTGCTCCTACATACTGTTGCTCTATTGTCACCATAATTAACAGTTCCATTGCTACACCTACCGTCTCTTCAACCAACGTCTGCACAGCGATTCCAAATTGCCAAAATGATTTTAAAAATTGCCGTCTTTTCGAAATCATTAATAAAAGATTGTACTGTTCAGTACGAAGAGTCAGAAGATTATAAAACATCCTAACGATAAAATGCTTTGTTCACATTTACATGCTGCAATTTTGTTGCCGCACGGTCAAGATGAAATAAAAAACGTGTGACACCAAGAGCATGATCATGCCAGAACTATGAAGTGAGTGAATGTGGCGCAGTAAACGCTAGGCGCGATACTTTCGCCCTTTCCTCGGGGTCCTCAGTTTGGTTCTCTTTTGTGGCGTCGAATTAGAAACCTTTGGTAATATACAACGAAAGATTTGTGATCTAGCATGTAATAGTATAGCTACAGCATTTAATCTCATGACGAAGCTGACTCTCAAAAATTAGAAGGCAATTTTTAAACATTCTACACAGTCAGCATTAACCAACCCCACTACCTCCAACGAAGCTAGCCAGGACTTTTCAATATCTCTGCTTCCCGGTTAGTCTATGACAGTAGTATTAGCAACATTCTCGACAACATCTATGCGTCTGCCCGTATCATCTTTCTGCAATATCACCATCGCTCCTTCTACAGGCAAGGTTAATCAAACCCCAACTGTACTACCACCGGCATGGCCGGTCACTTTCGATGTCCGCCACGCCCACTTTAAAAGCTTCAGGAAGCGTCGGGCTTTATTACCTCATCATCGGTTTCGTCTCTTACGCGTCTATTGTGTTTCTTAAGCAATTTTGTCCACGCCTATTCTCTTGCCTCGCATCATTATCCCATTTGCTTTTTGCCTTTTTCTTTCTGTCGTTACCGTTTATTTTTCAATAACTGTAATTCTCTAAAATACTTCATTAAAACCTCTCCCTTTCCTTCAGTGCTACTCACAAAGGCTTGACGTGCAATACTCAATTTTCAGAAATACTTTATTGGAGATAAAGTCATGTTGTGAAAACAAACACTTCTTTTACATTGATACATGTATATAAGTTATTCTCCCAGGCAAGATAATGCCAGTGGACCAAATAACATTCAACATTCGGAATTTTCAGTAATTATACACAAATGTGAAATAACAGAGAGCCAGTCCCACTTCTGCGTCCTTCAGTTCAAATTTTGACTTGGCATTCACTTTGCTTCAATAGTCAGCACCACTATTAAAAATCGTGGAAATAGTTGATTGTTGACATCTATTGAAGACAATCAAAGCTACTGCGGCAACAAAAATTATCTCCAAAATCTAGTTTTACAAGTTGATAAAAAGTTTTAAAATCAATCCTTCACACGAGCAATATGTCAAAATCGTACATTTAATAATTACAATATGTATTCCCGACTACGAAAGTTCAATAGAGGTTTTTATTTAGAGAGTTCGTCTCTTTTTCAGTTAGATATTACTACTCGACTTTAGTAGCTACTGTACTAATTCAAAGGACCTGAAAATTAATTTACCTAAAATGTAAGTAAAAAATCCTTCCTTCTTTCTAAGTAAATCCGACACCAAAAAGGGAAGTAATTGCTACATTTACGAAGAGATATGAACCGAATGATAATATATAATTTTCATTCCTTTAATAAAAAACTTAAAACAATTTACAATTTTGCCCAATTCAACTGATTACTTTCAATTCCCCATTAGAAATTCTCCAATGTGTCAGTATCACACAGTCACATTGTCAAGCATACAAACAGGAACTGCCTGTAACGCTTGTTTATTCTTTTTAATGAGCATTCATTTCTCGCATATGCCAAGGTCAGTGAGCAAATAGCAAAATGCACGTTGCAACTCGCGTTCCGGGGCGTTCATATTGTAGCCAATTGATGCCCACCACATGGGCTTGAGTGGAACACGTGAAACGCATCGGCGAAGTGAGTAGTGAGGCGTTCAGCCACAAACCCCTGTCGACGTGGACTCGCCCCTAGTGAGGAAGGCACGGCGGTTGTTCCAATGCTACGTGTCTTTTGGCAGCGGCACCTGCGGGCTCCGTTCTTGTCCTTCCTTCAGACAATGAGAGTGGCATGCCAAGGGGTCGCTTTTGCAGTGGTAACTGTCCGCTTCTACGACTGTTAATTCTGGTGGCCGCGCGGAACGACATCCATGCTTGCGATGGGTACTCGAAATTTCAAGAACTTTCTGCTACGAGGCGACACAATGGCCAATAAAACATCTAACAAACACTTTTTTCTGAAGATCTTTTAATTGTTAAGGGAAAAGGCCCAGTTAATTCTGAATATTGTAAGATAAACAGTCATTGATCTCTTACAGATCATAATTAACATTGGAGGATAGGAGGATGGAATGCATTCTTGTAGCAAACAAAAAACGCGATTGATGTGATTAATTCCATATCTCCGTTTTAATAAGATATCATCATTTATAGGACAAATGTTCTAAAACAATAATGTCATTATCTATGACTTTACCATTTAGGTTATGTCACGTCTTAACAGTTTTTTCTTCCCAATTATCTACATATGAACTTGTCATTTGTACTATAGATTCAAACCAAGAACACATTATTTCATATTTCCACTGTGTTTTATAATAAGGTTGAGGCACAACTTTAATTTTATGAATTAAACTATATACATTAAGTATTGTCTTGTCAGAATCACGTAAAGAAGATTATGTCTGGTACATGAATCACATGCATTCATCTTTAAATGATTTTTGGGTAATACCCTCTGTCTCTATGGCTTTAAAAAGATATCACGTGTGTTACTTTAAACCCTTGTGAAAAAGAATTTAAAAACAAGCATAGGTAGCGGTGGAAAATGTTAGTTTGGACCATTATTTAAAACGGTAAATATCATCTGGTCAAAATACATTAAAGCTCCTACAAACTTGATTGCTGTCAAAGTAAAATTGCAAACGTGCGTTAAGTACAATCAATATTTTAGTGGAATCTAATAAAACTCACTGTTTAATTTAGTTCGTAGTTTATTCGCTTATTAAGACACTTTTTTGTGAAGCAAAAAAATGTAATGTATTCATATTTTATTCATCATTTAACATTTGGAACAGTGTGTGACGTATACTTCGAGTAATACTATTTTCCTAGAAATACTATTTTATGTGGAGTTTTTCTCAAGCCCTTTATGGGGTACATTCTCTCCTTTTAACCTTTGAGAAAGAAAAAAACTCTCTTTGGTCGTCCCAGCAAAAGGGAAATAAAAAATTTGGATCAAAGAATAAAAATCAATGTCATCTTCTAAAACAATTACGACCATTATACTACATTTTCTTTACACCAAAGGGACTATTCACATATTAAGTAAAATGTTACTATTAAACCACTGTGACATTGGACCTATTCTGAAAGTGAGACGTCGTTTTGAGACCAAACACGCGAAGCCTTCATTAAACTTTTGTTGGCATGAGACTGTCGTCATGACACTGTCTAAGAATTCCAAACAACTGACACATTTGTGATTCAATATGAAATCATTAAACTTGAAATGAAATGTATAGTAAAGAAAAATATAAACATTTATGATCTGAATAACAATAACTTTAATATAAATCTAAGTAACTTATTTAAGTCCGCATTTCAGTTCGTAATTGTCAGTGAGTGAGTCATGATCTCCGAGAGCCTTCATAAGGCCAAAGGCCAACTGCTTCAAATGAAAACAACACGTTGTTTACTCTTGTACGAGTGACACAAATACAATTATTGTTGAAACAAATATTCCCCTAAATGCGAAGATATAAATGTACTTAAAACGGCCTTCTTAAGTCCAACCTGACCGGACAAAGTACATAGTCACAATTAAAAATGATACTTGTTTTCCATATTATTATAATCAGTGGCCCAAAGGCAATATTCTACGTAGTTCCGGACTGTACCTCCGATTTTTCATTCTACTTTTTTGTATCGTTCACGACTGAGAAGGTAAAAGAGGTATTACTTCTGATATAATCCACATTATTTATTCTCAGACACTTGACCTTTCGTTATTTCTTCAGCTACTTTCGCAGCAATCCAGAATTTTCCTGAGTTCAAGCAAGCGAGTAAATGGACAAATTTATCTACTTCCCGGAACTCAGGTTTTGCGAGAAAACTAATGGTAGCGTTTTGTGAATTAGTCTGAGCAGTGAGTAGTCGTCGCCCCGCCGTTGCTTATTCTTCTGCTGGGACAAAAACAAAGCATCGCATTGGCACACCTCCGGCACGTGTGACGCTCTGGAAATGGATGTGCGGAATGCAAGCGAAGCCCCAGTGCCAGCGTCACTCGTCGAACAAAACGTCTCCAACAAATGACGCCCCCGCGGAAAACGTCCCGTCCAATTTTGTAGTCGCCAACTCTCCACCGATTCACGTGTCGAGCTTACGACATTCCCATTTTAGCAGAGGTCGGCAGGGTTGCCACATTGGAAATTTTACTCCCCAAAATGGAGTATTTTTTTGTAGAGGGAAGGGGGATTGAGAAAACTACAATTTGGAAAAGAGATAAATTTTTAAAATCATTAAACTGTGAAAATTTTCCCTAGTGTTACATGTTTTATTAAAACGACAAAAAAATAATTTTCACGCTGAAAACTAACAATATGAACTGATCAGAATGATCGCACACTCTAACCACTTAAATTCTAACTAAACTGGAAAAAGAAAAATCATCTCAGTAGTGCCGCACCGATCTCGGACCGAAGGATCGCAGGTTCGAGTCCCGTATCGGGCATGTTTGTATTGTGTTCGTTCTTTCACCTCTATCATCATCATATCGTGTAATCCTCATAGTTACTTGCACGCAATAGTGGTCGCTGACCTACAAATTGATACGACCTTAAATAACAAAAAAGATCTATTTATATTATCTCATAATTGTTGTTGAAGAATAGACATTGGATATCCTCATTTGTAGGATTTTAATTATCACTTCATTTAAGTTTTCTTTGATTTCAATGTTATTAGGTGCTAAAGAATATTACCTTTTTATATAGAGAATTGTATTGAAGAATTGCTATGAAAAATTGTAACACGGCGTTTGAGTAAAAGGCTGTCGAGCCACCTGGCAACCCCGCCCGCGGGCTGAGCCAGGGAGGAACACGCCGCAGCTCACCAACAATTCGGGCACACGCGCTCAGAGAGCCTCTTGGGAGTCAGGAAAGTTCAACCACAACCATCTCTGAGGAAATGTCTCTGAGAGAATTCATAAGAAAACGAGATTGAGCCTGATTCATTATGCAGAAATATTCAGTATGAATATATGTGTTTATGAATGTATGAGTATATATGAATGTGATATCTCGTAGAAATAATACCAAACACGTTTAGCTAATATTTCCATTTCAAAAGGTTCGTTGCTGAACAAAGTATTTATTGAAATACAACACATCGCTTCTTAAGATAGAAGAGCGCTTAAATTTGGCTCTTAAATCTCAAAATGTTTCACATTCACTTAATGTAAAGGTTTAAACATACACAACCAAAAGCGAGGAAAATTTAAATCGCTCATGCTATTAGATTGTATTAATACTCATTTTCATACAAAACAATTTTTTTAAAATAATATTAGTACAGTTTACAATAAGTGTTATTGAATATTATAATGATACATCCTACATAAATTAAAGAAAAATAATATTTCATGAAACACAATTGAAATTAGAATTGGAAAGATATTTCAAGAAATAAATTTCGGATTTATATGGCGCTTGGCAAAACATAAACAGAAAGCTAAAAGTGTGTTTTAAATGTCACTTACTTTGCCTATTATGGACTGCATGGAAAATATTTCCATTCTGAAACAATATGGCCTCGAAATTCTCACAAAAATATTTTCGACTTCTCTGATAATTAAGAAATACTAAATCAGACAGTCTGTCAATTATGCATTTCCACATACAATAATCACATTTATTTTATTTTACTAGCTATTTACCACTATTTGTTTCACGAGGAACATGAGAGTAATCATTTAATTTAGGAATGTCCCTCGGCTCACAAAGTTTGAAGGAAATTGTTTAAATTGTGAAGACAAATACTGCTAAATATCCCTTTTACTAAAAAGTACACGCTTGCACAGCAGTACACTCACACATTACAATCACACAGGTACAGAAGAGTCATTTCATGACGAAGACACCAGTATGTTCTTTATACTACTGACAATAAAAATTCCTTTATTTCTTTGGCATCAGAAACATAGATCCCTGATGGATTCCCGTTTTCTTTAATTCTTTTTTTTTCATTTTCCAATTTCTTTGCACCCTGCAAATAACCAAATCTGTGTGAGTGCGCATTTTTAAGTCTGGAAGCGGTCCTGCAGACTTCGGAGGTCATTAGTGTCATTTGTGAATATCCTGTACACTGCAATTCTGACGACTGGTTGGCGGACCAAGAATCTGATGACGTACGTTTGATGAAGACTGCGCGCGATATAGCATTGCCGTAAAATGCACCCCCATTCCGTAAATTTATAAGTTTTCGTATTTCGTATTCAAACAAGCACAGTTTCCTTCGGCAAATCTTATAAATAGGCGGCATGGATTGTCGAGGTGTCTAAAGCATGTACTGACTCACCGCTTCGGTCCAAAGGGTCGTGGGTTGGATTCCCGCCTTGGAGACGGTTGTTGTCCCTTGTCTATTGTATATATTATCGCGAAGAGCCACGCCTTCTGCTGACCACAGATCAGAGGAGCCCGCAAGTTGGTGCCTAGTGTATGGTGCCAGCGCGACGTAAAGGGTAACCGGCTCTCTGCAGGATAAAAGCCCTAGAAAAAAGAAATCGTAGATATATCTTCAGCACTTCGACTCACTTTCTGAACAACTTTATTATAAGTGATTACTATAATTTTTCAAGAAACTGCTGAGCAGTAATGATGTTTTCAGTAACAGGACACGAGAAGCATTTGTGCATATATTCGTGGAAAAAATGAGGTCGTGTTTGTTTTTTCGTATGCAATGACCCTTCCTGTACATTATTACCACCCAGACTCGTGTAACTCGCTCTTAATTTCCCTGCATGCCTGAATAGTACTTTCCATCTTCAGTTCATAATCATTAACGTGATCAAAACTATTCTATATGTAACATTCCAAAAATATAAAGCCAATTTGATCTTTTCACAGACACTTAAAAGTACCAAATATCTGCACCAAACAAAATCTCCGCAGTTTAAGATAAATAGCAAACGCCAGCCGACAGCGCAGGTATAATAGATGTCAAAGGAAGGGATGTGACGGGACGAGACGAGGCGCGGTAAGACAGAATATGATGTGACGTGACATGACGAGACAGAGTGGAACAATGTGGGAAGGAACAGGACGGGGCTTAAGAGGTAATGGCGGGGCACAAAATGAGACGAGACAGAGCATGGCGCAATGGGGATGCGATGGAACGGGGCCTGTCGTGGGACGAGGGGGGGCGGTGAGCGGTGCGGGTCGGAATGGATGATAGCGGGTCGGGTCGGGTCGGGTCGGGTCGGGTCGGGTCGGGGGGGGGCGGGTCGGAGCGGAGCGGAAAGTGGAGGGACGAGGCGGGGAGCGACGGAGGCGAGGGCGAGGCAGAGAGGCAGAAGCATTTGGGGAGCGGCGAGGTGGGCGGGACGGCGCTTGGCCGCCGTGCCAGCGCTATTGTCCGGCGCTGCAGTTTTTATTTGGACGGCGCGGGGCGGCGCGGAATGGGAGCGGCCGCCAGGGAGGAGGACCCGGCGAGCGAGAGGACAGGCAGGCGCCCGGCCCGTCGCCACGGCGAAACCACGCCACTAAAAGCCACTTCCTTTCATTTTAATGCAATTTTGAAAAGCCAAATCTCTCAGTTCTTTCATAATATTTTTAAAAAATGACTGAATTTATTGTCCGTTGTACCCGTGAGGATTTCTCGAATTTTTTAAATGTATTGTTTTAACAGTGAAAATTGTTTCTTGCTGGAACCAATTTAGAAAGGCCAATCCCTGAAGCTTCCGTTACGCCATATAGAACTAGCAGAGAACGAAGATGAAATTCCTAATGTTACGAAGTCCTCATTAGCAAACAGAACGGCTGAAACTCGTGCCAAATAGTTGTACTACATATGAAATTGTCAATTTAATTTTATGTACGTTTCGATTGATTATTTTGTGATTCTGGGCGCATCAACTGCTGTGGCCATTTTACCGTATGTGTAGTTTATGTCTTTATCAAGGGAGGTAGTCGTGTTCTTTCCCCACTGGATAGTAAGGTACGGAGCATGTCTAATGGTCGGCTCGCAGTGTTTTTCCCAAGCAGTATCTCCCACCAGTCGGGTACCGCCCCAGGTGGGACAAGCTCTGTCCTTCCGGCATGTGTGGTAGTGTAGTGCATGTACGTGTGTGATTACGTAACGAGTAAGGCTAGGACAAGGAAGAGGAAGCAATGATCGTGCGCGGTCGGAGGCCCTGTTTGTGAAGATACCGCTCAGCCATTCACGTGGTTTTTGATCCAAGAAATGAAGGAAAACTGCCGATCACAGTAGACGGCCGCTAGAATTACTCTCCAGAACGCGGCTGAATTCGACCTAGCTAGGTGCCCAAGGACCTTCCGATCAGATGCACTACAGTGATATCAACCAATGCCACTGCAAATATAGGTTTCGAGATTTCACACGTTACTCAGCATTTCTATTATATAAAAGTTAGATCTATTTGTGTCTCTGTACTCCCAAAAATGGAGTAATAGAAGGGATGCTGCCAATTTGGGACGTATATTTTTAGTGTCTGAAAATAGCTGAAAGTGCGACCAAAAATGTTTCCAAGAAATGATTTCCATTTTCAAATTTTGTTATAACGCAACCTGCGTTGCACGTATGTATTAAGCAATTGCATTCCAACGGAGCGAACAGGGGCTGGACATTGAGCGGACGGACGGGGCCAAGCGAGTCAAGGCCAGACTGGACGAGGGGGGTCAGGACGAGAGCAGTGAGGTGCATCGAAGGGGGGTAGATGTTTTTTTATTGACTAGTCATTCCACGCTGGGCAACTGGTAAGTTATTCATCCAGTAAGTGTAGCACATGTTTTCCTCAGGAGGAGGCGGTGATCTTCCTCCACTGGATGGTGAAATCCAGAGGCGACCTAACGAGAGCGACCGGGTTTCAACGGATTAGGTACCCCACCCCCCACCAGCAGGGCACCGCCTCAGCCAGGACAAGCTCTACGCTCCCGACCAGTCTCCCTCCCAGCATTCTTGTCTAACAAATGACTGTAATTAATAAACGCCAGGATGACGTTGGAATACTTCTAGCTCAATGTAATAATACAATACTAGCAGAATAAAACATGTTAACTCGCTGTTACACGCGCTGTTAGAAAAATCTAACAAATCTGGATTTATTTAAATGGCATTGATATCTTTCATCGCAGGGATATCACGCTCAAGCAATGTCTTCCGCACTTTCAACTATGCATCCGTTCATCGTTCTTATCAGATCTGCGAAGGTAAACAGTATGGGAAGGCGGTGGTAATGGCGGCCTGTTGTTAGATATTTTCTCACGCACGAGCAATCGCGTTATATTACGACACGATAATCACATCTATTCTTCTGACAGTTATTCATTTTCGTTTATGTCTGGAATCCTTGTGTGAAGACCAGAAAAGCTTAGTGTCTTATCTTCATTGTCAAATCAAAGGTAAGAATCATATATTTAGCAAGAATAGTATCCGCCGTATTTTCGCTGTAGGATCGGAACTTAGTTTTGTTTTCTTTTTTAGAGTAAAAAGTTATGACGGAGAGCAAACAAAAGAGAAAAGAGGATTAGACAATAAACCTCTAGTTGGCGAATGTATAAATCTTGTAAAGGAAAACAGTCATTCAACTGGCGTGGATGAACATGTCAACGTATTTAAAATAGATATTTAAAATACAAGTACTTAAATTCTGCCCAACCCTGCTCATTACAAATAGTACAACATTTGGTGCAAAAATAAATATTTTCAAGGAAATACCAACGCACATTTGACAATTATAACTCCTTTTCATACAGAAAAAACATGTCCCAATAATAAGACGTATTTCACAAAAATGAGCTTCCGAGTCAATGTGGTCGAGTCGTTGTAGCATTCCAATTTAATATTTTCTGATAGCTAGCAGTATTCTAGTAAGCTATCAGTACAGATGTTTTAAATAATTTCTTAAAGATTAATGTGTATTACAAAAGGTCGAACGTAAGAAACGAACAAAGAAATATTAAATAATAAACAAATTCTAACCTACGAAGCATCCAAATGTCGGGCATTACGTCTCCGAAGAGCAGTAAATGCAGAGTGGGCAATTATTTAAGCCTCCTAATTACCCCAAATATACTCATATTTTCAAAAAATTGAACATGACCTTCTTTTAGGATCTATTAGTATCAAGACTTGTATTTTTACAATTCTAGTTGTAGGAAGACGCCGAAGACGCGCAGTCAATTGGTAGTAAGCTTGGTACTACCAATTGGTATTGGTATTATTTTTGGTATTATTAATTGGTATTATTTTTGTAGCAAAATTACACCTAAAATACTCATATTTTCAAAAAGTTCAACATGACCTTGTTTGAAGATCAGTTTTTATGAACTCATTTCATTAAGAAAAAAAATTGTATCTTCACAATTTCACGTTAGGACGAGGCTAAACATTTCCCCCCTCCCAAAATAAGACATTTCAAGGAACATGAGACCTGCACCATTTTCTTAAGCGTCCTTAATATTATCTAAGGTCCTAACGTAATCAGAAACTTTCTTCGGTTTTTAAGAAAAATGGTTTAATGAAAATAAAAATTACCTATGTTTGATACAAAATTACGCGAAAAATACCAAAATTTTCGAAAAAAATGTACATTGCATTATTTCCAAATCAATATTTAAGGAATAGACTTTATTTAGGAGAAAAAATCTCTCTTTAATATTTTAGTTTTAGGAAGTCCCCGAAAAAAATTTTATTTTCAAAGAATCAGTGTTTTTAACCAATAGGAGGCCTTCGCTTTTTCTTAAACGTCCTTCAGGCTATCCAACAACACAATTTCATCAAAATCGATGGTGCCATTTTTTTGTTTGAAAATGTCCTAAGAGATTTATGTGAAGAATCCCCGAAGATTAAAATATCAATTGTGGTTTCAAATTCAGGGGGCCGCAGCATCAGCGAGATCGTTTAAGGAATATCAATTGTGGAGAAAATTGGCTGAACGGTTTAGCCGCTAGCGTTGTTCACTGACAGACGGACAGACAGACCAACAGGCAGACGAGCAGAGATTTTGCCGTCAATCGATTTTTCGGTAGTAAGTACCCACAAAACAGAGATTCTGGCAAAACCACCTGTTGGGGAACTTTTTAATTCAGAAACTGGATTTATCCACATTTTCGTTATCAGGACCCTGTTAGAAGAGTTTTCTGCCGAAAATGTCTCGTTTTTTCGCGCAGCATTACATAATATAAAAGTAAATGCATTACATAACATAAAAGTAAAAATGAAAAATATAAAGATTAGACATGCATATCAATCACATTAGAAACTGGAGTTAGAGTCCGTGAAATTTAGTGCATTGTATAACAATCAGCAACATCATATAATAATGACGTAGAACAAAACATATACTTTCTTCTTTATTTCACGCAATTACAATTACATTTCTAATAAAATACATACAAAATAAAATTGTGTTTGATCTGTAATTTAATGAATTGTATGTTGTAAGCAAATTGTACACCACCTCATTAAGAACTTTAAAGGAAAATGACCATGAAGGCAATATTTTTACGAGTAGTTTAATGACTGAATTTCCCAAGATCACGAATACAATCTTATTTCAAACAACCAATTCAAGAAAGCATTCAAGAACAGTCAATATTTGCAATTTTGAAACACCAACACAAACAACTAATTACTGCATCAGACCTGGGGAGCGAAAGTTGTAAGTTATCTCACGTAGCAAGGTAAATTTAAAAATTCAAAATCCATTTACCTTTGCTTTGCCCTCACAAAGGTTCTTGGTTCATAGTTTGTCATCAAAAAAATTTATTAATTGAAAGAAAGACACAAATTGAAAGAAACAATGTACAGAATTAGGTTGACTGACTGAAATTAAGGATCTGAAAAATGCGTTGTTCTTCGCACTTAAATAAAATTTGGAATGCACAAAGAATTTTGTATCACACGAAACTTGCACAAAAAGTACTATGTATAAATATTCACTTTAATAATAATAATTAATAATAATAATAATAATAATAATAATAGTAATAATAATAATTAATAATAATAATAATAAATAATAATAATAATAAATAATAATTATTAATAATAGTAATAATAATAATAACAATAATAATAATAATAATTAATAATAATAATAATAATAATTAATAATAATAACAATAATAATAATAACAATAATAATAACAACAATAATAATAATAATAATAATAATAATAATAATATTAATAATTAATAATAATAATCATAATATCATAATAGTAATAATAATAAATTAATAATAATAATAATAAATAATAATAATAATAATATAATAAGTAATAATAATAATTAATAATAATAATAATTAATAATAATAAACAATAATAATAATAACAATAATAAAATAATCAATAATAATAAATAATAATAATAATAATAATAATAACCAACAACCATCCAACAATAAGGCGTCCGGATTAGCCGATGTCGCTACGGTCGTGAAGCTCCGTCGCCAACTCGGAAGAAGGATGCGCGGGTTCGAGGCGTGACTCGGGCAATGGGTGTACTTGTGTATAGTCTGTAGGTGTGGTCGTCATATCCCCCCCCCTCAGTAATTTCATCATTTCATCTTCCTAACTTTCGGGCTAACAAACTGGTTGATAAAAATCAGATCTGGCTAAAATGCTGATCCCTGATAAAGTTACATGCACCCTGCAACCGAAATAAAGGTACTGGCCTCGGCAAATGCAGGGGTATGCATGCAGTCCAAGTCGTTATTTCGAGAAAAGAAATTAATAATAATAATAAAATTAATAATAATAATAATAATAATATAATAATAATAATAATAATAGGAAAGTGGTTGGCTTTCCACAAAAGGAAAGTTAACAAGCCAGATTCCGATCATTACGCCTGGGCATCAGGGTAAGAAACAGTTAAACAGAAAAATGGAAAAAAATGTCTACATGAAATGTGTGTTACTAAAAAGCTCTTAGGAAAAAACATCATTTTGTGCAGACTATCGCGAAAAGATCTCAAGATTTAAAGAAGCCAACAAATTCACAGAGTAGAATTGCTCTGATATTTTGAGGATATTCCCGGTCGGGAAATTCAATTTGATTCTTTTGTTTAATTGTAGATTTTGGAATAAGCTAAGAATTTTTACTTATCAGAAAAATTCTCTAAATATTACATATTTTTCTGAAGAAAATATATATTTTTTTGCATTTTCTAGCATAACCTGTCTTTCCCTGTCAGTTGGGCTCAATTTCAGTGGGCCTCGTTTCACTTTTAAGTCCCAAACAAACGCAGTTACGATGTATTCATTTTATGTGCATTTCCTCTAACGTTAGTCACTAAGACGGCCACTTTTATTTTACACATAACTAGTTTCGAAGTCTCCGTCACGTAAGCCCTTCAACGCAGGTGTGAACGTCATCGCAGGCATTGGCGTGCCGCATCCAATACGCGCAGCCGCTCTGCGTCCGCCGCGTGTCCCGTTGCCCCCGCAGGTCGGCGCGGAGGCGCGGCTTCTGTCGCCGCCCTCTGACCCGCACGATGCGCTGTGCTTCGCCAGGGGGGGGCCACCGTCCGCGCCCGCGGCCCACCGCTCCGGCGCGGCGCGGCGCCGCCGGCATGGCAGCAGCAGCCAGCACAGCAGCCGCCCGGCGACTTTGAACTTGGGCGCTGGCGGCGCGCCCAGTAAGCCAGCCGCGACCGTAAGGAGGAGGCCAAGCGCGCCGCGCCGCGCGCGACAACCAAATAGCAGCCGTTGGAGAGGAGGGGGCGTCCGCCGCCCGCCGCCACCAGTCGCGGCCGTAACCAGGTGGCGCGAGCGCGGACAGAGCTTCGCCGCCTCCGCGCGCCACCGCCACCGTCGCCGCAGTCGACGATGCGCGCGCCCGTTGGTGGACCGCCCGCCCCGCCGCCGGGGCCCCGGCCCACGCCCCCGCCCCGCCCGCGCCGCCCCACGCCCGCCGCCCCCGCCCCCGCACGCCCGCGCCGCCCGCCCCTCCTCAACCTGTGCTGCCGCGCGGCCCCGCCAACGCCGCTGCTACCGCCTCACCGTGACCCGGGGGCTCCCCCTGCCCAGCGAGCCGCGCCCGCACGTGGTGGCGAGTCGGGCCGCGCGCCCCAAGGAGAGCGAGCTATCGAAGCGAGCGGCGCGAGCGGCGCGGAGTCGAGTCGAGGCGAGACGAGCGGAGTCGAGTGGCGCGGCCGGCGAGGCGCGAGGTCGAGCGCCGGTAGGGCAGTGCGCGGTGTGCGGTGCGCGAGCGAGGCCCTTTGGCGAGTGCGGCAGCCATGGGCAAGAGCATGAAGGAGCTGTACCACCAGCTGATGTTCGAGCGGCGCATGCTGCTCGGCTGCACCGTGCTGGTGGGGCTGTCGGTGGTGCTGTGGGTGGTGGCCATCTCCACCGACTATTGGTTCTGGGTGTCGGCGCCCACGCCCAGCGGCATCTACGTCAACGAGACGAAGCGCTTCTTCCTGTCCAGCCACTCGGGCCTGTGGCGCATCTGCCGCAGGGCCATGGTGGTCACGCAGCCCGGGGACAAGTTCGACCCGGAAACCAACTCCACCATCACCGTCGTCGGAGGACGCACCTTTTTCCGTAAGTACCACGAGGAACACCCTTATCAGTGCGTGACAAAGTTGCTAATACGAAGGTGCGCCAAACGATAGAAGCAGTGAAAAACGGAAATCTAATCAAAACATAACTAATTCCCATTTATAAAAAAAATGTGCGAAAACCTCCTGGGAATGATAACAATATAGGCGCAGATTTACCAATCTGTTCACGTATTTTATCACAATTCAAATCAACAGAAATTGTAAGGTGAATAAACTACGGAATTTATACATTTTTTGCGTTCCAATATAAGATCTCATGCAAGTGCTTATACATGGTTCGAACATTTTATTAAAAGATTCTGTTCATGTTTAAACAATTTGTTCTAAACTGACAAGTTCAAGCCAAAACCTCGTTGGTATATTTTACGGATTAATATTTAACATAAAAGATTTTCTCTGTAAAGAGATCCCCGGGAAACGTATCTTCCTGTATTGCAAGCTAGTAATGGTTACATTTTTTGTAATAAGAAAATAAACGTAACGATAATTTCACATATCGTTTTTAATTGATACGAAAAACCTTTTCCAAAGTATAACTTCATAGAGAAAACTTAACAAAAAGATTTAAATAATGGCGTTGCAAGTAGTTAGCTAAGAGTTGAAGAAAATAATAATCAGTCTCTGAAAACGTACTGATAAGCGCTCTCTTCTTCACTTGTTTCTTCTTACGCCTAATTTCGACGATCATTATATACTCATTACATACATCATTATGTGTGTAACTTTTACTCAACAATTAGAACTCCTTAATTGCCTATGAACAAACCGTGAATCACAGAAACATAATTTCCACACCCGTTTGCTGCCCTTGACTGATAATGACCCTTGCTTGTGATTCCGAAAATGCTTTCATGAAACTGACGAACCCTGAACTGAAACGAGCCCTGGCAATAAACATGGCGTCGATACATCACTGCGTCAGCTAGGCGTTCTTGACACTGGCCGCCATGTCCACTCAACGTTCGTCGCGCCATTATAAACGCACGGCTGCTTCTCAAAATATATTATTTCCCTTTAAAGGACCTATCTTATTCCTTTATATCCCCGGAATCTTTGCAAATACTGTTTCGTTAAAAACCTACTTTCTATGTTTTTGGAAGAATATTATCTTATATTGAATAATATCGAACATTATAAAAGATTCCAAAAGCTCGGCTCTTTTCTTTTAACGTGCCCACGTAAAGGAATCGATTCTCTTCCGCGAGGAAATTGAAAACAACAACGCGGACTTGCGAATGAAGTGTCTCCGCACGTTCAGAAAGTCGACGCTATGCGTATTCAAGTCAATGAGGTTCCGACCTTCGACCTTCGATCTACCTACCTAGAGACTGAGCAAAGTTTGAGCAAAAATACTTAGGAAAATATATTTCACTCTTAAACAAGGAAGACAACTGTTCTCGAACTAGTTGTAAACGTTAATAAGTCTTGGTTCTTTAATGATCCTGTGATCCTGTGATTTACCTGCTACAAAACAAACATCTCTACAAAAAGGTCTGACTCACACTTTCTGTGTGAGAACAACCATGTACAAAATAATTATTTTTGAAGAAATACCAAAGCTGTCTCTTCACTTAAACAAACTTCACACAAACGTGCGAAATTGAAACAAGCCATTATTACAAAACTAACACACGAAATTACACCTAAGAAAGGAAACCATTCAAACAACAAAATGTCCTTGTTCGTGAGTTTGCATGCGTTAGCATCGCCCACGTGCTTACGTTTGCATCGATCTCCTCTTTGATTTTCCTACCTTGCAGAGTCAGGTGTAGATTCGTGCGCGAGGGAACATTAAGGAATAAAAGAAAATTTGTAATAACTGGCCACATCATTTTGATCCCATAGCCCATCCCCGACTTCTGCTGGGAATATTTGGGAAATATTAGGGGGCAACATTTACGCTCCTATAATATCACAAGAGAACGCCATAACAACCATAGCGGTAATATTTAACAATTGTTTTTGAAGCTAAGACATTATGTGATTTGATCAGGACGGGAATGGTCAAAGAATTGAATTTTCTCGAGCATTTAACCAGTTATTTTACATGCCTCGGGTATGGCACGGCTACATCACCCTTCCGCATATCCACACTCCTATATGCTTTGGTGGCTCAGGGCATCAATTGATGTTCCTGCACTTCCTCTGACCGCGAAGTCCTAGAGTTCGAATCCCGATGTGGCAGGATTTTCGACACTATCTACATAGGTAGGTAAATTTCAGTCGCTACTTGGACGAGGTTTCTAGCGATCGGCTGCTCTAATAGATAGTTTTGCGTGGTTTCTCTAATCAATAACAGACGAGTGCTGAAGCAGCACCTTAACAAACGGGCCAAGAACCGCGCGTGATCTTTCCTTCCTCTTCTTCGTATGATTAACTTACACTTTATTTATACATTCACTCTTACACGCACTACACTAACACATATGTCGGGAGACCAGTCGGGAGCTTAGAGCTTGCCCGGCTCAGGCGTAACCCTACTGGTGGAAGAATCCTGATTGGGGAAAACCCGCGTGCCGACGTATAGGCCTGTGCCGTATATTGCCATCAAGCGAGGACAAATCACCGCGACCTCCCGCGATACCTAATCTATCTTTCCATCCGTGCTCCTCCGCCGGGATAGAATTCGCGCTGAACGGAAAGCACATATCCGCAATGTCACACATAACTCAAAATTTGTTGTGCATTAGTTTGTGCCAAACTCGTTTCATGTCTCTGATGCCCTAATAAACGTGTTCATTTGGCTATAATTTACAAAATTAAACCTTTCAGCACAAATTACTATTAAAATGATATTCTGAACGACTTAATTGAATGAAACCCTTACTTGTTAATATGCGCTTAAAACACTAGTGTGTTCACTCGTGTGCACAAATCAAGGTCTACATACTAGGTGCGAAATGTTTGTAAGAGATTAGCCAGTAAGTTAAACCTTAGTAACCATTCATTTTACGTATTATTAACCTATTACGACATAACTATATATCGATTTGAAAATAATTTGCCGTATCGTTACTATAGTTTACTGAACGTTATGAAATAAATGCAGTACCCTAAACCAGGATTACAACATAGTTATTTTGATTATCTACAAAGCATGTCTCTTTGACTTTTGGTAAAAATATATAATCAGTGTATACTTTCATAGAAATTAATTTGTAACTTATTTGTAACTCTTCTACGAAATCAACTTATGTGCTACCGTCTTTTTGAAAACAAAATTACGTCAACTAAAGTTATACTATTTTTTATTTCGTCTAAAATGAAGTTACCTACTAAGAAAAGTATACCTAGTAAAAGGATCCTGCATTCATCTAAAAAACGCAAATGAAGAAAGTTCACTGAACAACAGAGATGCTCTAAGAATCAATAACAATGTAGACATTCCAAGACACTCTCCATGTGATCTAGACATTATAATAATAACTTGTACCTATCAACGTATTTGTCTTTTACAACACTGATAGACGCAAAATTCAAACACTAGTTTTTGTCAACGATGGGACATAATCATATAATATTTTTTAACATGAAATGCTTTACTAACTTGCATTCCTAAAACACCATATTATCTTGTAATATTAAATTATCTACAAAGACAAACGACTTCAAAGCATATCGTCAATGTGTGAAACACTTTGAGAATAGTGTGCTTTAAATTCAATTATTCCATTTCCCATAAGCTTTCATATGCAGGTTTTCTCATGTCTAAATCGGTTCAGAGGCAAAGAATATTTATTGTATATGTTTATACCATTTTTACTTCCGGGGCCATTTTCCACCTTGAGGGAATGTCGATTTTTTCGACTATCAGCGCCGGGTATTTACCATATCCCTTTTGGGGACACATATGAACCTTTACACTAGATACTGACCCATTTACGGGCTCCTCGATCTGTGGTCAGCAGACTCAAAAGACCTTACGCGACATTACACATTAACATATGAGGCAAGGAACAAACAACCATGCCCACGGCGGGACTCGAACACGCGACCCTTCCAAACGAGGTGCTGGCTCGGGCCACTCTCTAGCCACCCAGGTCTGCTTATATGTTTATACAAAATTTTAACAATTACTTACGGGAGTTGTAGTAGTTTATCGTCTCTGTAACCTGTCGTAAAAAATATCCTACAAAAACCTGCCTGTTCAATACAACATAGTAAACAAAATTCAACACTGAAGCTGATATTTTGTTTAAATTTATGAAACACGCTATTTCAATACATCTTAATTGTCTTTTCTCACACACTAAGAACAAAATGAAAATTATTATTATTATCATTAAAATTGATTAAAACTGTAATTATGAATAAGTTGTGCATGTACGGGGAATACACTTAAAAGTTAGTACATTAGTAAATTAGGACTAGTTTAATTTTGAGTTTTATAAGTTACGAGAGAATTACTAACCCTATGAAAAGCCTTGGAATATTTTTGCGAAGATCACTTGCACCCCAATTCTTCGAACACATTCACAAAATTATTTCATTTCCGGCACTTCATGTAAACTTCCCACGACTTCCCACACCTTTTGTGACTTACTTCAAAACTCTTTTTAACAAATTGACATACTTTTATCTCAATAAGCAAACACTATGTAACAGCCAAAAGTCATAATATAAAACATAGGGATTAACTTTTTGCACGCAGAGAAAAAGTCTTGATATAATAACAAGAAGGAAAATACAAATTTAGCTGTATTTCTTTTTGTTCTAGTCGTTAGTTAGGTACACCTATTGCGTAAGGAATTTAAATTCAAGCCGCATCATTGTCGGTTTGATAACCACCTGGTCCTTAATGTACACAAGGCTCGAGGCAAGAAACAAACAAAAACTATTAAGGAAAGATGAGAACGATCACGAGATTCAGAATGCTTATTTTGATAACTGGTAAAGGTTAGTATTTCAGATAATTAATTAATGAATATTTGAATTTAACATTCTTAAAGTTGATGGAAGTCCTACAATAACAATTACAACGTAGTGTGATAATACACTTGCAGGTTGACAAAATATTTACAATTTTGAAGAAAGAGAGAATTTAACATTGTGGACAGTTTACAACGTAAATATTTGAACAATTAATTAGCAACTGCTTAAACAAAAGTAATTGTTTTGGTATTAGATTCTTACGTAATACAAATGAAATATTACGACGCTCACAATGATTCATTACCAAGTTACAAGTCTATTACTGTACCTACATTTCTCGATTGGACCGAAATGAAGGAACCATGCTGCCGAGTCACTATAAACTGTATCACATGGTACGCGTTAAATTTGTAGACTGCAGCTTCTCCGAAGAAAAACAATGTATGTTTAGTAGCGTGGACATATCTTTGGGTAGTGAATAGATTCAGGAAGATGTGTTCTACTTAAAATGTGTGTAAGTTATTCATACAATCGCGCTTTTTGCCATTATCTTGGTCGTTCTTCGAAGAAGCATCTCTTGCGAGCAACTTATTACTTTCGTAAAACTCGTCGTGCGTTGTCATAGCTGTATCTGCAGGCAATTTATTCTCGGGTATCCATTACAGAGGAAATATACGTTTTCTTAGGAAAACTAGTGTCACAACAGCACATACTTTCTTACATATATATATATATATTTGTGTGTGTGTGTGTGTGTGTGTGTGTGTGTGTATTTTGGCATTTTAGAGTTAGATCAATCCCACGTTTGGCAGCCAGCAGTGTTTCCCAGGCCCGGGACCTGTCTTTGTTATATTTATTATACACACCCGGAGATAAGGGAGATACTTGGCGAGAATGACGTATTCTTGTGACTGCTTGACTTGAATCTTGAATGACTTCTATTTCGCCTGCCTGAACTTTTTCTTTCGTCACACAACTACAAAAACTGAAACGATTAGTATTAAAAAACTCTAGCTTTATTTTTCCCGGCCGGGAATCAAACTCTGTACCGCCTCACAGAAAACTAGCACACTTTCCATTAGCCACCTGAGGACTATATTATTTATAACTTTTGCAATTTTCGAAAATTCAGCTTTCAACGAAAATGAGGCCTACTCCATATTTAATGTATTTTTTGTTCAGTTCGAGAAAACTTGTAAAGAATACAGTTGACAGTTTTTGAGAAAATATGTTTTAAGAATATGTCTTTGCTTGATGCACAAATTACGTGAAAATCACTCGTTTTCTTAAGGGGAAGAAAACCAAGATATGGTCTTACCCATATAACTGCGTACAATGAAAAATTAGAAAAGACTTTGATCTGCCACATAAGCATCTCACTCAGAATACGACCACGGCCTTAATCGTTCACAAAACTCTCTTTCCCTGCGATGCAAACTGCTGCACTAGAAGCTTCCGCAGCACACACACTTCTGAGCGCTGCAACCAGTGCATGCGCTTAGCATTGGGTCGGGCGATACTCAGACCCGTGAAAGTCAGGAGCCCGAAAATAAATACGGGGGGGGGGACTTCTCAATCATGGCCATTTTTTAGAATTCCATTTTATTCTAAGTTTTGTGAAGGTAACGCCTTATTACATTATATTTCTAATTAATTTATATCAATAATAAAATCGTCAGCAATTACTTCACAACTTTTTTATCTAAAATAATAGAGGGTGGGAATATTGAATTCGTTCTGATCGCAGTGCAATATTGTTCAGGTTTGTCACTGTCAACAAGAGCGTTCACGTGTCACGTATATTTTCATTACCGTCTGAAATTCCGCGACAAAATAAACATTAATGACTCTTCCGTTTATACAAATGTTTCCTCAACTAATGTGATATTAACGCAACTTACCATTTGTATGATATAATTCTGAAATACTAAATATGCCTGTGACACGCATTATATGTCATTGGAAAAACAATAATACCTTTATCACGATTAGGTTTATTGTTCAGATACCTTTGATCCACTGAGCAAATTCTGAGATGTCCCCTTGCTTTGCTTTTGAATAGTGAAATGTAGCCACTCTACCTGCACAAGTTTTATTTCATTTTGTTATATGCGACGAGGAATGGAATTTTTGTTATTTCGCCAGCCGTACTATCAAATACCATCTGTAATTTGTTTGCCGATTCAAAGTTTTGATACTAGCTGTATTTCTTGTTATCGACAGTCTCCAAAACGCTCGATGGTACTTTAATTTCATTACGTATAGCAAAACAGAGAGGCTTTGGATTCGTAAGATCAATAAAGTCGGCTCAGATTGCACATCTCTCTCGTACGTCTCGTACAGAATTCGGATCGGACTGTTGTACCAAGTTTGCGGGTTCAACCCCGATCGAAGCCGTGAATTTTTAAGGTCATAAATACCCTTCAAACGCCTTTCTGCGAAGGGGAAGTAAAGTCGGCTGATCCATGTTGTAGATTTACTGAATGTAAAAGAACCTCAATCCTAAAAGAAGCCCGCTTGCTAAATTCAAAAGATCCTGTTTCGTCGCCCGAGTAATACTTCTTTCTCCGTTAGATGGCAACAGAATCTGCGTGGTCAGACGAAAGAGTGGGCCTGATGGCCCGAGTCTCGCCAAAAACAATTAGGCATCACAACTATATTTTATACGATGAATGAATGAACAAACGAGAGGATGTTCGGGAGCAGAGGCAGAGTGTAACTGGCGTGGCGCGCTCCGCGTCATCGACCTGGCTGCCGGAAGCGACCACGGAGCGACGCAGGCGCGGCATACAAAGCGCGCGCGGCCGCCACGAAACGGCACGCTCCATATCGCGCACTTGGGGACCGCCGCTAATGATGGAATGAGGAGGTGAGCGGCGGCGGCGGCCCCAGGTGCAGGCGCCGCTTTCGCGCGAGCCGTCACTGTCTATCTTTAGCCCCCGCTCGCCGACCTGCGAGCGAGCGAGCGCCCTACAGTGCCCGTCTAAAGTGGGACGTCTGGGGCATAGTTGTCACCCTCACCCTCCGAGTGCCATCGATAATATACGTGCCATAAGCTTCAAAATCTTCACCGCGATCATCACTTGTCAGGGTCATCATCTGCACCGCCATCACTGGTTATCAGCGGCACCAACTGCACTGCCATGACTGGTTGTGAGCGTCACCATCTCCACCACTATGACTGGTTGTGAGCGTCACCATCTCCACCACCCTGACTGGTTGTGAGCGTCACCATCTCCACCACCCTGACTGGTTGTCAGAGTCACCATCTTCACCACCATGACTGGTTGTCAGAGTCACCATCTTCACCACCACGACAGGTTGTGAGCGTCACCATCTTCACCACCACGACTGGATGTCATCGTCACCATCTTCACCACCACGACAGGTTGTGAGCGTCACCATCTTCACCACCATGACTGGTTGTGAGCGTCACCATCTCCCTCCCATGACTGGTTGTCGGCGTCACATCTTCACCACGATCACTGGTTGTCAGCGACTCTATCAGCGTCTTCACCGCCATCATCAGTTGTCAGTGTCACCATCTAAGCCGCCATCATCACTTGCCAGCGTCACGATCTTCGCCGTACCATCGTCCAGGCCGAGGAAGTCTCGGTGCTCCCGGAGGCTCATTTCAGGTAGGGCACCGTTCCTCGACCTTTCCCGCCCCGCCCGCCCGCCTCTCTCTAAACGGTAGGTTGTTAACCTTTACGTTGTCGGAGCGTCCCAATTTAAAACATCCAATCCCCATCCGTATTCGCATTACCTTCATAATCAATACAGTCTAAATTTCGTTCATTAAAAGGGTCGTTTCTATCCCGAAAATCAAAGGAGAGCAACCAAGAGCCAGAAGTGAAATACGACTATTTCTCTCAGCTAGGGAAACACTGATAAGCATTATGATCATTGTGATATCATGTCGTCATTTCTGACAATTAATTTCATCAAAGAATAATTTTCATATATATTTTACTTTATAGGTTGTTGGTATTTTAATACTGTAGAACCTGGCTAATCTGAGCCCGGCAAATTAAGAACTTAGGAAAATACGAACAATATTCCTACTTTTTTGTACTGTAAAGAAAGTATTTGATAATTTCTGTAGACTGAACAACTAATTATTGAAACAAAAGTTGTCGAAATTAAACATTTATTGCGCTAGAAACTAAGGTGAATATGACATGTTTATGTAGTAGCAAATTTTACTTAGAGGAACTTTCGAAATCGGTAATCTTCTTTTGTAGTAAGTAACTGAATCTGCTTGATGATGCGATGCAATGATGTGATGATGCGATCGCTATGCTACGTTGCCATTTTCTCACATCGCACTATACGTTGCATTATCTGGTAATACTATTGATGTATTTGTATATGTAAGAGTACATTTTTTTGATTATCCGAATACTTCCGAATCCGAACAGACCACCCAATTAGTTCGGATTACCGTGATTCTACTGAAGTTACATTTATTGTTTATCACAATCATGCACAAACCGACTGCGCCTGTCAGATCCCAGACGAAATGTTTTTTGTTGTTTTCTTGAAAATATATTAGTCTGTGATTTCTGCCCAATGCAAATTATTCAGTGGTAATTCTGTTGAGCATTTTCTGAAGTTTCTTTGTTCTAATACGTAACTTAAATATACGAATAACAATGAAGGAGCTATAAATACTATTACCCCGCACGAAAAACATTTACAAAAATGGTCCTAAAACACCATCATCTTTACAAATATACATTATTTCATCAATGATTGTCATGAAAGAAAACTGAACGTACTCTAAAAATTAACATCTCTACCGCACTGAGTGGTAACACATTTGAGCCAGATACGCCCTGAGACGTCCTGGATGATAAAAGGCCTATATTATAAGTGACGAGCATTATTTACTTGCACGCTCTAAGAGATTTCTTCATATTCGTCAACCCACATCGCTAGTATGAAGGCATCTGTCTGGGTGAAATTGCAACTCGTCAATTTAAAATTTCACAAGTTAAGAATTTAATTACGAAAAATAAATATTGAATTATGATTTTTTTGCTGTTGTTATTTACGTTCGCGTCAACTTCTAAGTCATTGGCCACCACTAGTGAGTTTAACGGTATGGTAACTGTGAGGATGATACGATATGATGATGATACGGATGAAAGGACAAATACAACCAGCTCGAAACCGCGATCCTTCGGTCCGAGATCGCTACGGCACTACTGCCTTAGCGAACTCCGCCTTCCGGACCATTTATTATAATGATTGATACGACTCGATTACATCGTCACACCTCAACCAAAAATCACTGAAGGCTGGTCGTCTTGGCTCGAAACTCTGGTGAACTGGTCAGTCGGCGCATCCAAATAACAATTCTCATAGAGGTTAGCTGTCTTTTTTTGGGTTTTGTTCCGAATCCCACTTTATCTTTCCAAATCTGAACATTTTTTCTCATTTGGGAATGAACTTACATCCAAAAAATTGATTAACTGCTTGTACTTGGAGTTTCTAATTTCTCTTAGAATGTTTTAGCTTTGTTTCTAGCCGGCTTTTATTTTATTTTGCTTACGCATAGGAGTGGCGTTCATATGCTCAGCTATCAAGTGCCAAAAAATGATTGGGATAATATCATAGAGATAGGAATACATATTCCTATCTCCATGGTTAATATAATAAAAACATAAACCAATACATTAAAAAACAGAACACTAACGTTACGTAACACTAAATGTTTGCCGTATACTGTATAAAACTAGAGTATTGAATTTAATCGTCCTGTTGAAATCGATGTGCAAGGCAAATGTATATGATTAAGAATGTTTTGATTGAAATAAACACTGGAAAAAAGTTTGCAACAGAAACATGAAACCACTAACTGCAGTTCTTCAATAGTGTGAAGAGATCGTTTAAAGCAATTTGTTCTTTCCCACTAGTCAATTTATACCCGTTTGCATCAGCTCTAAGAGCTCTACATCCAATACTGTGTTGAAAGATATCTCTCTCTTAACAGTGTGAATACTGCGACGAGAAGAATCTTTCTTTCGAGCTGAGACTCTGCTCTGACGGCTAAGAGACATTTGCAAATGTCTGGAATTCCACGTGTCCTGAAATAGACTCTTCGTTGGCGTCGGGTTCAGAAGACAAACATGAGTGTCTACAACGCGACAAGATAAGATATTTACGTCACATTCCAAATTTCAGCACTGACTTCTAAGCAAGCTGTTTTTCAAAACACGGATTACTCTGTCATGTATACAAATCCAACATTTTACCTCAAATCTGATACTGTTAGGAAAACTACACGGAGATAGTCAAATTATAAATAAACTCATGTCAACCAGCACCGTCCATCTCTTCCAGTCCGTCATCTTAATCCGTTATACAATACATCTAGGATGATAATGAAACGTCATTCTAAGAAAATGTACTGTGAATTTCCATAAAATTCCATTATTAGAAGCAAAGTATCATGAAACGTAGACATGATACCCGATACAGTCGACATCGATACAGTCGAAAACATCGTTTAAGTAATCGTAAAATAATACATTACAACTTGTTAACCCCCAGTAGGTTTCTATTCTTCATTCATTCCTTTTTCCATTTACTATGCAGGTTTATATCGTAGTATTACCGGACCTTTTCCTTTACGTCCAGTAAAATAACTTACAATGTAAGATATAATTTTTAAATGAATGTTGAAACA
This sequence comes from Gryllus bimaculatus, assembly GCA_017312745.1. Classification (NCBI taxonomy): domain Eukaryota; kingdom Metazoa; phylum Arthropoda; class Insecta; order Orthoptera; family Gryllidae; genus Gryllus; species Gryllus bimaculatus. The sequence continues at coordinate 1,355,068 of BOPP01000162.1, read as the reverse complement.
GTAGAAAAAATGCTCATCTGCACTTTTATACCACATTCAGAAGCTTCAAAGTTACCATGAGCTCACGACATTTCTCAATTTTGTTTTTCTCTCTTGGAGCGTATAATTTTTAACACTGAAGTTGAAAAATCCAATCTCTCCTTTTTGGAAGCCAGCTTAATAATTCACATCCCGTACGTAACTTGGCAGACTAAGGTGGATTAATAAAAAAGTGGAAGAGTATATGAAAGCTACCTAGCTTCTTAACCTTGTTTCAGAGAAGCTTCCCGCACTTTAAAAAGCCAATAAGGAGACAGCCTTGAGGTTAATTAAAGTCGTTTTGCAATTGATTGCCCGCCCTTTAATATTTTTTCGTCATATGCAGATTTTTTAAAAATTTAATGAAACTCCATCCTCACCATGTAAATGGGCATTACTGTTGAAATGTCTCAAAAAAGTGAAATATTTATGGTGTAAACAATCTACGCTTCAACCGTTAGATTTCTCTCAGCAACTGGCAGCACTTGAAAATTATTTTATTAGAACGTTACTACCCCCCTTTCCCAACGGACTCTCAATGCACATTTGAACGGAACAGATAGGTTTTTTCAGATCATTATTAACTTATACAATACGTCCACAAAATTCGAAACGTGGCAACATGAAAAATAATTATATTTGGAAGATAATGGGGACCATTGTAGTTTAAATGTGCTTCTGCCAGAGAGACACACCTGTACCTCCCTCGAAGTTACAAGCCCATACTCCAAGTGGTACCAACACTCACCAAAACCGGTGACGTCTCTTGGACTGTGTACAAGTCTGTAGGACAGGAAAAAAGTCAAACTAATGGCCCAATTGTGACAAACAAACCGGATAATGTTTACCGGAATTTTGAGAAGCAACTTGTCTACCTGTAGATGTGGCTGTGCCGTGCGATCAAAACGTAATCAAGAAGGCAGAAAAACGTCTTAAATGTACGAATATATGGAAATCGAGATCTGCCAAATGTGGAGTGTCAAAGCACTCGTCGTCCTGAAAGTTATCGCAGGTCTGGAATTTGTTCCGCAAAATTTGTGTAAGAACTCCGCTAAACTCCCAAGGTCCTTCAAAAGACTGGGAAGTGCATGACATTGCTTTATTTGGAACAGCCCACACTTTGCGCAAAGGAGGCACCGACAAAGCAAAGATCTACTCTTTAGGAAGCTGGTTGCAACCTGGAGTAAGGGAATGTTAATTATAGCTATATTAATAATAATAATAATAATAATAATAATAATAATAATAATAATAATAATAATAATAAGTATTATTATTATCATTATCATTATCATTATCATTATCATTATCATTATCATTATCATTATCATTATCATTATCATTATCATTATCATTATTATTATTATCATCATTATTATTATTATCATCATTATTATTATTATCATCATTATTATTATTATTATCATTATTATTATTATTATCATTATTATTATTATTATTATCATTATTATTATTATCATTATTATTATTATCATTATTATTATTATTATTATTATTATTATTATTATTATTATTATTATTACGTTCTACGAAGTTCTCGTAGAAGGATCCAAACACCGATACGCCATCCAGAGGCACACAGTCGCGTTCAAGTCACGCTCACTTGCGCGAATGGCGAACGAAGTCCTCTTAGACGGACCGGGAATCCAAGCCGCGTCCCTGAGGCGGTGCGCCCGCGGTCTGCCATCACGCGTCGCCCGTGTCTCCCGCTCGAGTATTTCACGTGGCGGGGCGGGGCGGATTGCGGGGCGGGCGGGGTAGAGGGCTGGACGGCGTTGAGGGGGGGGACGAGTTTGCATAGGACTGGACGGGTTGAGGGGGGGGGCGGTTTGGGGGGCGGACAGGGTTTCGCGGGCGGGGCGGCGTTGCGGGCGGGGCCGCAGTGGGGTGGTGGGGCGAGGGGGGTCAGGCGGGGTGGGCTTGGGCGGCGGGGCGCGGGGGCGGAGCGGGGCGGAGCGGGGCGGAGCGGGGCGGAGCGGGGCGGAGCGGGGCAGGGCAGGGCGCGGTCCGCCAGCCGCTGTGCGAGTCGCGGGGCGTCTTTCAAGTCGCGTCGAGTGTCGCGCGGCGAGGCGCGGACGAGCGCAGGCCGCGACTTTGACGGAAGGGCGTTTACACCGCGGCGCGCGGCGGGCGGGGAGCGGAGGACGACGTCGCACAGAAGGCTAATATAACTGCCGGAACGCGAGTGTGCCGCGAAACTCCACAGCCACCAGGCGATGGGCGCGTCCTGACACTACAGCATTAAGGCGGCAACCTCGTTGTGAAACATGTCGGTTTGGGTTTCCCCAACAAAATTGTTATCTTTTTAATCCCTCGATTACAAAGGCGGCCTGTACTAATCATTATTAGGAAGGCGCAGTTTGACACTTTACTTTGTATAAAAAATAAAGAAAAACTCATTAATAAAAAGAAACATCACTAAATTTAATGGATTGAACATGTATAATATAGAGCTACAAAATATATTTCAAAGGGTTTTATATGCCTTTATAGATACGCCTAAATGATTGACTCTCTCAACAGACACTTGCTTAGTGCTGTCCACACACGAATTTTTGAGACGCGACCTCAAAAAACCTCGTCATGCTATCTTTGTTATGATCGCCGCCGTTCCATTACGTACGCTAAATGTTCATAACAAAACTTAAATGCTACAACAAAAAGATTTTGAACTTTCAGTTTTAGAATATTAGCCAACACAGCGCCAAAAATACCACTGATTTACTACAAACGCGTAGTCTACTGGACGACGCGTGTTTAAATGTAGCATACCGGAAACAAGCACCCGCACAACGCTACGTGTATTTCACTGACTAATCACGCAATGAACCTACGCACAGTTTCAGAAACGGGCAGTCAGGGGAAAGGCGCGAAGGAAGCTTTCAGCACTAATTGCGTGCAAACAGGCGACACTTTTATAATCTAGGGTTAAATAAGAAGATACTTTGGTTAGCTTACAAACTTTTTAGAGCCTGTATTGCAGTCGAAAATGTGCACTTGTCGCCAATAACCATGTGACGAGACACCTCACAAAACCAAGTAATAAGTGAAGTTTGTCCAAGAATGTTAGGCAATTCCACGTACGCTGATGTTCGGCGGGTGGACGAATTTTCTCCTTGAGTCACAACGCTACCTGTTCAACGCGTGAGATTTCCTTCCACAAGTTCACTGGCAAAGAGTGATATTCGACCCCGTTACAAAACCTAGAAGCTTGAGCTTGTGGTATTGATGGTGGTAGTGACGTTGACGATGTTAAGGACGATGACGGTGGTAGGTACAGCGGCGATGGTAGGGACGGTGAAGGTGATAGTGCAGAAATAGTGACTCCGGTATTAACAACGGCATTGACAGTAGTAATGGTATTGACAGTATCGCCGAAAGTGACAATAGAAGAGAAGGAACAGAAGTAGATGGCGTGGTAGTGTGTTACGAGGCCGACGACAGAGGACAGTTCTATGATGATGGTGATGGTGGCAATGGCAATGGCAATGGCAATAACAATGGCAGCTACCGCTACAGCGTTAGTGGCAATGGAGCAGTCGATAGTGAATCGATAGTGATCGGGCTGCAGTGGGTGTGTTGGGTGTCGGTAATGAATAAACCATCCCTGGCAACATGTGAGGGCGAGAGAATAAAATCAACCAGTTCGTATTCATCTGTTAAAGACAAGAGTACTTAATTGTATTTCAAATATACAAACTATGAATCATATTCAGACATGCATTGTAAATGAAGTAAAAGCTAAAGTAAATTGTAATTATGAAAACTTTATTTTATGCTCGTATCGTGTCATGTGTTCTACAAATGTTCAGTATAATAGCTTATCTCAAATTACGTTCTTTCCTTATAAATAATATAACGATTTTAATTCACGTTTCGTAGAAAATAATTTTATGTTAATTCCAAACTTGATTGAAAGATGTAAATTCATCCTCATATATATATATATATATATATATATATATATATATATATATATATATATATTCGAGAATCACGGCATGAAATAATTACACCGAAGAGGAAAAACGTATTAAATTTAGAAAAAGATTACATGATTGTTATGTTGTAGACTGTTTAAGTTATTGTGAATTACCTAATATAAAACGTATTGCTTTCCAAGATCGAAAATTTCCCTAATATACGCAAGTAATTCTAGAATAAAACTAGTTTTACTGTTACGTAATTAAATAAGCATCATATTGTAGATGTTCTAGATTAATGAAGAGTTTTTAATTGGGTCATAAAATCATAAACCTTACAAAGGTTTCTAATTCTAAACGTCAAGTATTCCGCTTATTTATACCATATCAATACACTGAAATCAATTTGGCATGAAAAACTTGAAGTTTTCCATGTATTCGCATTAGAAGATTAATTCAAATAATCAGAGGATGGCAAAATATATTGCTCTCCTGTAAAATTTAATTTTAATGAGATACCAGCTAAATCACAGTTAGCAAGGAAGTACTCTAAGCATTTTCCTTTTTGAAACGAGTAAAAAACGTATGTACATACAAGAGATACAGAGGTAGCAACTTCCACTCAAACAGGACCCTTCCCAAACTTTAATTAAATCTCGGGTTGAGCAGGCTACGCCTACACCATCACCACCACCACCACCACCACCTGCCGTGAGTCCCTAAACTGTACCAACACTCCCTCCGCTGCTGCTCCATCTCTTTATAACTAGCTTCGCTTCTCCAAATATTTGCTCAAGACGACGCATCTGCTTATTCACAAGTCCCCGTGCAAAGCCTCGGAAACGATACCTGCGAAAGGTGCAGTGCATAAATCCCACGGAAAGGCAACTCAACAGAAACGAACCGCGAGAACTTTTCAAAGGATTCGAAATTTAGAACGCAAAAAGAGGACAACGCCTTCCAGATATAAATCGGGCGAAATTGCGAGTTTGTTTGCGAGTGTGGTCGTGCCGGGATTTTACGACTCGCCCGTTTTGACTCCACAGGCGATGGGGGGGG
>BOPP01000162.1:1321898-1334036 GCA_017312745.1 Gryllus bimaculatus | reverse complement strand
GTAGAAGAAGAAGAAGTAGAAAGAAGAAGAAGTAGAAGAAGAGAAGTAGAAGAAGAAGAAGTAGAGAAGAAGAAGTAGAGAAAGAAGAAGTGAAAAAGAGAAGTAGAAGAAGAAGAAAGTGAGAAGAAGAATAGAAAATAGAAAGAAGAGTAGAAAAGAAGAAAAGAATGGTAGAAGGAAAAGCAGAAAGAAGTAGAAGAGAAGAAGAAGTTGAAAGTAGAAGAAGAAGAAGTGTAGAAGAAAAAAGAAGAAGAAGTAGAGAAGAAAGAAAGAGAAGAAGAAGTAGCAAGATGAGAGTAGAAGATAGTTTAAGAGAGAATAGAAGTAGAACGTAAAGTAGAAAGAAGAGAAGAAGTAGAAGAAGAAGAAGACGAAGGAAGAAGAGAAGAAATGAAGAAGTAGACAGAAGAAGAAGGTAAGAAGAAGAGAAGTAGAACGAGAAGAAGAGAAGAGAAGAATAGAAGAGAAGAAGAGAAGAAGAGAAGAAGAAGAAGAAGAAGTAGAAGAAGAAAGGCAGAAGTAGAAAGAGAAGAAGAAGTAGAAGATTCTTCTTCTTCTACTTCTTCTTCTTCTACTTCTTCTTCTTCTACTTCTTCTTCTTCTACTTCTCATTCTTCCATTGTCATGACTTTCTCCTACTCTTTCTTGTTATTTTCTCTTTCTTTCCTCGTTTTCTTTTTATTTTACATATACACGTTTAATGACGCAGGAAAAGTATCCATTTTTCTACACAACATCTGTAGGTCCCTGGCACCGACAAAGTGGATACTTCTAGCTCTACTATGTACTTAATTACTGCCGCACTCAGTGCCTGAAAATGGGTGTAATTGAAGTTGATTACAGATGGAAATGCGAAATTGCAAAGTACTAGTTTAATTCTTATTAGTAGCACTTTTGTGTACGCCGCCACATCATATGCTAACAGGAAAAATTTGCACAATAGGTAAAGGGAATTTTATAGGGAAGAGAAAGATTGTAGAAGCCAATTTACTCTATTTCGTTACAAGAGCACCAAAAAGTTCTAGGCGCATCCTAGCAATAATGTGAAAAGAAAATGTCATATCGTGTAATCTCGGGCGAGAATATTTCAGACATTGTAAGAAGTTACATCTGAAATACTTCTTTGAACTGTAAAAGACGGGAGTCGCAAATTATTTCTGTAATGTACTGGTCGCGTCTAAAAATCTGACGCACTTCTTTAAAACGAATTTCAGGTTATTGGTCAACAATCCTTTCCAAACAACCATCACTTTTACGTAATTATTTCACTTGGCACAATTGCAGATCAATAATTAAAAACAAAGCCACTTCTCGTAATCGTATAAATATCTTTTAAAGGCGTTTTGCAACGTTAAAGAATCAACATAAAAAGAATTATGCCAATCTCCAGAAAATATTTTCTAAAGATAAAACAAGGCGAAGGCACCGCCAAAAAGCGTGTAAATAGTATGACTCACTAGCTTATTTCCGATGAAGCCGGATTATAGTGAAGATTGATAACATCTTTCAGAAGTTATAAATTACTCAAACACAAATTTTTAAGGGCGAGAATGTAGCATGTTCGTTCGCTTAGATCTTCTCTTTACATGTTTAGATCATGGTTCCCTTCCAATGAAATTAAGAATTAAAATTCATAGAACACGCCACTCTACGCCAAACATACGTAGAGAACAGATAATCAATAGACATGGATAGTTTATTGGTGTGACGAAACGTTTGCGAAACCACCGACGTCAAATAGACTCTATTTGCACGAAAAATATTGAGTGTGTAAACTCTGCGGCCTCACAACTACGAAACAGCTGGTGCAAGTGGCAAGTTGCCACGTGCGCGATAACTAAAGAAAGTATGTATTCCGGGTTCATAAGGATCGACTCTAAAATGCGAATGACTATTAGTAACTACATTTAAATCAAACTCTTGTTGGTTAAACATTTTTAATTTTCTAAATGTCGAATATAAATTCGTCCCTATGAACCTCAGTCCCATAAATAGTGCCTCTGGTAAAGTGTTCTTAAAGGCGCACTTTACATTGTTTGGTTCGTTCACAAAACGTTCGAGCCCCTCTGTACTTGTTATTAATGAATGGCACTTGATATATTACTATAATATTGATATATTACTAGCGATCTCGAATTTTTACAAGGTTCGTTTCAACTGTAACTGTGACACACGAAAAATATTAATGTCTATAAGGTGCAGTTCCAAAAATAGTTAAGATTTGTGCAGGTGGCAATGATATACAATGATTCTTTTACAACGAAATCTATATGTGTATGTATGCTTGGATGGATGGATGCATGCATACATACATACATGGATGGACGTGACACAAATAATTCCGATAAATTATAAGCTTAAGAGCAGAAAAATGATCAATAAAATACTCTTAAAATGCCCTAAACACAAATAAAAATGACTCGAGCTCTTGGATACGTTACTGGTGTAATTGAGGTTTCTTGTGTTGAAGTGAACTCATCTCGCAAAGATTGGATTTGGACTGTTCTTTAAAATAAAATCTCTGTCTGCACTTATCGCGAAATCAGCCCAACTGACAATGGCGCCGATAAACGTCACAGGAACCTTAGATTACATAGTACTCACAACGTCTGATATTACAAAATATATTAGCGAAGAAATCGATTAGGCTACTCAGGAATTCTGTGGTGAACATTTGTTGCGCCTCGTAAATATTGTTTGAAGCAAGTGGAATTAAAATGATATTAAAATCGATTAAATCAGCGAAAAATGCAGCAAATATTAAGTAAAAGGGTAAAAATGACTTATTGTCGAAATCGTCGATAAATGCAAAAAAATGCCATACAAACGGGACGTATCGTTTTAACAAAACATAAAATTAATTTAAGAACTAAATGGCATTATTCTAAAGTGAAAAAAAAATCATGAATATCCGCCCCTACTCATACTCAGCACCCTTACCATATTGTAGTGTTCGTTACCTTCTCTGATTCTGACATCAATTCGCGCGTTTCATGCTGGTACTAGAAATGTTTCTTAAAGTAATCAAGTTAGATAAATAATAATAGGCATACACAAATTTGCAAACAAATATTCATTCAAGTAATAATATAGAAAGCAAATATTTGAATTTGAAATATAATAATATGAGTAATATTTTGACATGTTTATGTCAAAGACGCTTTCGTATGAGGTGTGTACATTAATTTCACATAAACTAAGCGAAACTTCCAATAGTATAGTCCGACATTGTTTGTTATATGCAATACTTGTAGCAATATGCTCAATATCGCTTCTATTGAGTATTTTTCGACGTTGTGCGAAAGGCTGTCCAAAACTCTACAGAAGTCTCTAAATATGTTACAAATTTCTAGGGCATGTAGGGTATCAAAGGTAACCCCTAGTGCGCCAGTTGAGTCTCCGCAGTGGCACAAATGGCTAGTGACAGTGCTAGAACCACACATTATGTTGGTAGCACGAACTGCAGCTTGTAACTCACGAAAACATACATTGCCTATTCGCCACAATCATAACAGATGCTGGAAGTGTTGTCCCCTTCACTTTTTTTCACAGTGGTCTGGTTGCTACGATCATAAATGCAATTTATAATAGGAACCCCTGCTCTGGCTCGGTGCGGAGAGATTTTCCTGGTGTACTGTATAATTTTACATTATATTTTATAAAAACTACCACCTGCTGTAATTAAGCCGGCGACTTGAAGTGCGAACCGACGACAACTGATGACTTGACAATAGAAGCATTTAATGTAGTGATGTTTATGACGCGATATGCAGTATGGGGTTAATGGATGATTGACAAGGTATTGGTGGTACGCGAACACGCCCGCTAAAAAAGGTATTTGCGTGTTTCGAGGTGACAAATGTAGAAAGGCAGTGGATTTCACAAGGTTTAAAAAGGCGTTCAATAAAATAGTAGTGCACGCTCCTCTTAACGAACGTTATCATCCGTCTGAGCGAAGGCGCACATGTGCACAGTGGCTCTGCCACTTTAGAAGTCTTTGTGCGCAAGCACGCGTTCGCTAGAAATTCAGAAATCATTTGTCAATAGACAGCGTGTACATCCAGTTCTATGGATATTTAACATTCAGAGTACAAAGAAATGGTGAATTTAGGCTGGTTAAGCACATTATCGTGTAAACTGCTTGGTAAGGTAAACATTGCTTGTCTTTGACAATAAATGAGGTTATAGGGGAGCTGTGATGGAATGAAACCAGGCTGTCTGGTCCTGGATAGAGATGTAGAGTGTTGACGAAGAAAGCTATGAAAAGGGAGGTGTAAGGGCTACTTAGAAGGTGGATCAGGTCATTTTTTACACTCTTTAAGCTTTTCGGAAAATGCTAAAGTCGTGTGAAAAAATACACCACGAAAACTGTATAAAACATCCTACTTAATGCACTTCTCTCTAGATCATCCTGTTTTAATAGAGAAACGGAATGATAAATGCCTCGTTTGAAACGCGTCTGAACAGGCGAGGGATATCCTCGTGCAGGAGTCGCGCGGGCCGTCGCTGGGATCGGCCGGGTGGCTGCGAGTGGACGCGAATCCGTCAGCAGCTCGATCGCGACCGCCGCCGCCGCCACCGCCGCCGCCGCCGCCGCCTGCCAGAAACCGCCCCCGCCGCCGGCCGCCGCCGCCGCCGCCGCCGCCGCCGCCGGCGCACAGCAACACGCGGCGGACGAGAATAGACGGCCGCCCGTGCTCCCCGGTCGCGCTGCGCTGCGGCACCCGCGGCACCCTCCGCCGCCCGCCTCGCCCCCGCGACGACACTGCCCGCCCCCCCCCCCAGCGCCCACTGCGCTCATCGCTTCGCCTTCGCTCCGGTCTCTGCCCTGGGCCCTGTCCTTTCCTCACATCCCCCGCCTCAGCTCACAACTCCCCACGTCAGGCCGCATCGCCCCGTCATAGCTCGCAGCACCCTGCCTCAGCCCGCATCGCCCTGCCAGCCCCACATTTCACCGTCTTCCCCACCACGTTGCCCCGCCTCGGTCCAAACTGCCCAGCGTCGACCCACGCTGCTACGCATCGCCCCGACTCTGCCCGCGTCGGTCTGCCTCTGCCCGCGTCGGTCTGCCTCTGCCCGCGTCGGTCTGCCTCTGCCCGCGCTCAAACCGCTCCGCCTCTGCCCACATTTCCTGGCCTCATCCCGCATTTATTCCACCTCTGCCCGCATTTCCCTGACACTGCATTCTCACGTCTCTCATTTTAATTCATAACAATAAATCTACTTACAATTTAATTTGTACCGGCTTAGGTGGCTCAAGGCATCAACGGATGTCACTGCAGTGCCTCTGAACGAATCGCGACGGCGGCAGGACTGTCATCTAGCAGGAATGTATATGATATATAGCTATATCAAATTCAGTCGCTGTCTAGAAGAAAATTCTAGCGGCCTATCAATACCAGGCAAATGCCGCAACAGATCCCTAACAAACGAGCATAGTCCTTGCGCAATCTGTCCTTCCTACTCATTGTCCTACCGTCACTTCTTACCCTCACACATACAATTAGACGTAAACTTACATTTCCGTAAACTACACTACGATCCACGTCAAGAGACGAGTCAGGAAATTAGAGCTAGGGCGGAGGGAAATATCTGGTTGGGAAAACCCCGTAAGTCGATTTGTAATTCGACACCAGCTGGATCTCGCTATACAGCTGGATATGTTGGACCGAGCTATAGCAGGTGAAAGACCACGGCCACCGCCCGTGATAAAAACATCGCCTTCGCTCTCGGGATTAATGATCGAACGCGTTGACGCGCATTGACGCTGTTGAAGATGCTTTCGGATTAGATAAAATCTATTATCCACGACGTTAATGCTTGATAGTAATTGAGCACTCGGAGCCCCACGCTAGTGAATAAACAGTAGCTTGCTGATAATGTTCCCCCTTTGTTACTTGTACATTAAAGGACTATAAATTCGCAGAAATATGTGAAATTCGTCGAAGATGGAACGTATCACACGAATAAGTGAGAAAAATAAACCCGATCTCCTACGCATGATGTAAACATTATTTGTAATATTCTATGCTATTTAAGCTCAAACCAAAATCACTCATGTGCGTCACCCGTTTTGTAGCATAGCACATTATCAGCTCTCACCTCAGTAATTATAACCGCAAATTAGCATGGAGGCAAACAAATGCTTTCCAATTAAGTATTTCCCGGAAGCGATGTTTCGCAGAGCTCTTTCGCTAATTTTCACAACAAAATACAGTTCCTCCCAACGTCCCTCCCACCATTAAACTCTACCTGCGCCAACCAACCATTCGCGGAATCGCGTGGCAGGGACTGTGCACTGGATCGCCGCGCGTAACTCACAAGCAGTATCGTAGCCATTCTGCAGCGCTTCAAGATGCAGGGGGAGCGTCGTGGCGTGGCGGGGAGCGTCGTGGCGAGGCAGTACACGATATTGCAGTGCCTTTCTTTTTCTAACAAAACGCAAACTTCATATTAAAGTCTGTTTATTAATCATAATTATTTATACTTGTGCACTCATAATGTACTCATTGACAACGTTCGCACCTTCATACTTTTCTTGGTTATTTGTTGTGTAGTGATTTTTTTTAATTGTCCAGATGATTTTCGTAATGTTTACTTCTTCCCTTTTGCCTTTACTCCTAATGTTTCTTTTCTCACAACCCACCACTCTCCTCCCGTCAGTCCGCCGTGGTAATGTGCTTCCCCTCCTCCCGTCCCACTCACAACGTGCCACTAACGAAGCCTTTGAAATATCCAAACCACTAATGTCAAACCGCACGCGCCGCGCGCGCTCGCCAATAATTGTACCCCTCCCGAGCGCATCTCTAGCATCGCCCTCGATTGGGGGTCGTGCATGAATTCTGGCCACCCGCGCTCCGCTAGGCCCCGCCAAGCCGGAACCCGCCACGCATCCCAAAACCACGCAGCCCCCGCCACGCCGCACCCAACACGCCGCCCCGCGCCACGCCATTCCTAACCACGCCGCCCCCCGCCGCGCCGCCCCAGCCGGGCTGCCCCCGCCGGCTGCCCCCGCCGGGCCGCCCCCGCCGGCCGCCCCCGCCGGGCCGCCCCGCCGGCCGCCCCCGCCGGCCGCCCCCGCCGGGCCGCCCCGCCGTTCGGCCCGCCTGCCCGCCGCCGCCGTGCCGCCCCCGTCGCGCCGCCGTCGGACGAGCCGCCCCGCGGCCCCCGCCGCGCCGGACGCCCCGCCACGGGCCTCGCCACGTTCACAGCCACGTCCCCCCGCCACACCACCCCCGCCATGCCACCCCCCCATGCCACCCCCGCCATCCACCCCCGCCATGCCACCCCCGCCATGCCAACCCCGCCAAGCCACCCCCCTGCCCTCCGAACCCAAACCCCGCCGCGCCGGACAGCCGCGCGGACCCCACTATTCTCCTGCTAACTCACCCTGCTATCACTGCCACCCCCAGGCCTTCCGCCCCCACACGCCGCCTGATGGTGCCATGGCAATACATTGTGACGCAGCCGCCCCCGCGAGCGCCATTCGCCGACAAATCAAGGCCGATCATTTTGCGGTTGCGCTGCTGTAAATTTGTCGCTGTTGGCCGTGCTTCCCGGGGCCCGGCACTGCGGTTGCGAACTCACATGCACAGCCGGTTTTCCTCCAAGTAGCAACCAAAGAGCTCGTTTATATCTTGATAAATTATACAGTCCTGCATATTTTTTCTGTGGCAAATTGTTGAAAACTTGTCTAATTCCAGTTTAGGTGTGCTGAATTGCCAACTTTTCGTGGCACGTACGGTTTTCGTGCCATGCAGAAAATATAATTCCTGAATTGCAGTAATTTCATAGTAGAAACCACATTTTCCAAGGTGTAAAACACTAAAATATCAAAAAAAATTATTAGTGGATACAATAGCTAAAAATGAATAATGAATTATCAAACATCCGCAAAGAAATATATTTTCTTCCTTCTGTTTTGTTAAAAACGAACAATGTGTTGATTGACGAAATCGGAACTAAATCCTACTTGTAAATGCACTTTACTCTCTGTAATGAAAACAATTGAAGACAAAACATGCAGACGTTATTTTTAAACATTGAAAATGTCGTCAGTACTTTATGTAAAGCACTCTCTAAAATTAAAAAACCTTAATTATTCCTAAAATGGCAAAACTAGATCTTACTCCTGACCTTATTACCAATTATTCATCTCAATAGCTTATAATATGACAGTTATGACATCCATCCATCTAGACATCTTGATTTCTCAGTACAAAACTGGATCACTCCCTGCCCCCCTGCACCAATCTTAAACATCTTCTCAACATCACTAATAGTCGAGAGTAATCCTCACGTGTGTGCGATGTCGCAGCTCAAAAGAATTTTAAACTTGGTTTTACGACCCAAAATTCGAAATCGCAGAGTTATAGTGATTCCAATACTTTTCCCCTTACACAATACAATAGGGAGGAAAATTAATAAATGAAATATGTTTATTGGCGCTTGAAACCTGTTTACACAGTCCTGCAATAGTGTCAGATAGGACGAGCGCAATTCGGCCGAACAGCAGAGCGGTGGTCTGGGATACCTTGTGAAGGTTGTTCAATTCGCGACAATTGCTAATGTAATTGGCCCTGTAAGTGTGGGATATGTTTTAACGCGGTATGGGGGCGATGATCTTCCTCTGAAAGGGAGATCCGGCGCAGACCTACAAGTGTTGCGGAGTTTCCGCCACCCAGGAATCTCTCACAAGCAGGGCACCGCCCCAGCCGAGGCAAACTCTAAGCTCCCGACATGTGTAGTGGTGAATTGCATGTAAGTGTGTGTATGTTCGCGCGCGGAGGTGGTGTAATGGTTAGCGTCCGGACTGTTGTACACAAGTTAGCGGGTTCCAACCCGAGCCGTACATTTTTAAGGGCGAAAAAATCCTACGTACGCCTTCTTTCGGAGGGGAAGTAAAGCCGGCTGTCCCATGCTAGTAGATTTACTTGCACGTAAAAGATCCTTAAGCCTAAATGACGCCTCTGAACTAAATTGAAATCGCCTATTTCTCGCCCAAAAAATACCTCCTTTCTCTGCTAGTTGGTGAAAGGAGCGTAGTTGCGTGGTCAGACGGAAGAGCAGGCCTCATGGGTTGAGTCACGCCACGTAAAATAAGGCATCAATTCAATTCAATATGTAAATAATGGGTGGCAATAGAACAAGGAAAAGGAAGGAAAGAAAAGTAAGATCGCGCGCAATGTGAGGCCCTTTTGTTAGGGTACTGCTTCAGCATTCGTCTGGTCTTGATCGAAAAAGCCACGGAAAACTATAGATCAGACAGCAACTGAATTCAACGTAGGTATCAAGCAAGTTTCGAAAATCCTGCCACAGTCAAAACTCGAATCGTAGGACCTCCCAGTCAGAGGCACTGCAATGACATCAGTAGATGCCTTGAACCACCTAAGTCGGCCGACAGCTACAATGTTGCATTTATACACGTGATCTTAACTCTCACTGAAAAAATTTAATCTGTTTTTGACATGACATGACACGACACGACACACCACACCACTGCTTTGTAAGTAGAAAATTTGCCAAAAGGAACTGTTTTTGAAGACCCGTCAGAAATCTGAAAGCGTGTTTAATCTCAAGACTGGAGACCTGCGGCGCGAGATTTATGAGCTCAAAGCTCCCAGAGACGTCGCACAGCTGTCCAGTTAGGCAGAGCAACGCACAGCAGCTGTCTCCTTGAGGCAGTAGAGTGGAAAAGGTTTTATAGGAGGGAGGAAATGCTACAGGCGGAAGACTATTATGTGTTGTCGATTGTGTATTGCCAAAAATAATCCAAAATTGGATGGCATTCCACGCCTTTTCAAAACTAGGTACATGAGTTTGACGATAAAGAGGGTACGTCCGTTATTCGTACGTGTCAAAAATTCAGAGGTTAATGTGTCAAGTAGTAATTTGAAAGAACCAAATTCGATCAAATATTAAATTAAAACCCCGGAAATTAAATTCACATATTTTCAAGAGATCACTTCCTCTCTTCGCCCTTCTTGAAGTCTTACGCTTTCGTTATAGCAATTCGAGTAGCTAGATGATAGAACTTGTAATCAATGAACACCGAAAACGGCGCCTCTTCCCATGTGTGAAAACCGAAATTGAATATTTTCTCACAAGTGAGGCATAGGCCTCACAGCTGAAGATCGTTTCAAAACCCTTTGAATATTCATTTTTTCTCCAGGCTCAACCGGTGCCTAGTGTGGAAAGATCATCTCGTGAGTATTCTATTTCACAACTGTTGCCGTCCTTGGATTTTGATAGCTTTCTGGATCTTCCTCTTTCCGAGGCCACAGAGCCCGCGCCTTCATCCAGTCCTAGCAGCAGAAGGCGAGGGCGGAGGATGCGGTTCGGGGTGGCGGACGCGATGGCGCGTGAGCGGCACGTGGGGGCAGCAGGAGTGATGACAGTGGCGGCGTGGGGACTGGCAGTGCGAGCGGTTGCGGGGCCTGGTGCGGTGGCACGTGAGCGGAACCCGACGGTGGGGGCAACGGGGTGCAGACATCGGGGCCGGGGGCGGGGCCCGTGGTGTCGGACTGGGTCGGGGGCGGAGACCGGGGGCGGCGGCGCGTGGTGAGCACGTATCGACCGCGCTGTCGGGTTAATCACGCGGAGCGCGGGCGGAAATCGGCAGCGGCGCCGCCCCGGAACCGCCCACGCCCACACCGGCCTCACCACAGACAACGCACCCCCATCGCCGTCCCATCTCCGTTTCTGCATCAGCAGCCACGCCCCCACAGTCGCATGCCTCACCCCTTTTCCCCACATCCGACCCGCCTTCGGCGACTTTCCGGCCCACTGATCACGCCCATTCAGTGGGATTCGCCCGACTGCATCCCGCGATCAGTTTTCCCTCAACCCCGCTTACTAGTTAATCGCATCACTATCATTCACCTCATCCCTTTCGCTTTTCGGTACTTAAGAAGTCATAGCTCGATTGGCGAAGAAGCAAAAATTTTTGTTAAGTCCCCATTCATAAGTAGCGCAAAACATAGATGTTGTAGCGCCAGTCCAGGGAAAACCTCGAACACAGCATGGCAGAATCTTTGGAATTGTGTATTTTAAGTCAGTAGGACAACATGAGCTCATGATAGGAGGTTTCAAGCTTTTTTTACCAACATTTAACGGCTTGCAACGTTGCTAGTGCTCAATCGTATTTATTCCCCACTTCGACTGATCCCTGGTTGAGCGAATGAGGACTCTGCTTAGGTTGGGAAACGACGCAGTGTTCAATTTAGCGGGGCATTGAACTAGGGGAATTTTACACGCTACAACCTTGCCATGACACATCGATGAATTTCCGCTTTTTAGAAATCCACCGCCCCCCGCCGGATGGATCCCTCCGAAATCACGTTTTGGAAGGGTATTCGAAAATTCGAATTATTCAACGTCCGGATACCTAGGCAGTTTAGGGTTAGTCTGTACACTTTAATTTTCTAATTCGTTTCTTATTTCTTTATTTATAGATTCATTGCAACTCATCTCTAGACCTATTGCTCCCACGCGCAGCCTCTCAAACGCGCACGCGCAGGCATTTGCCGTCACGCAGCACAAACGCACACGTCACTTGTGCCATTCTCACCGCTTCCACACACTCCTCCCCGTCCCCACTCCATTCGCCCCACCCCACCTCCAGCTCACGCCGCACTGCGCGACCGGCGGCCAGACCGCTCACCCTCCAGCCCTCGGTTCACGTCACCACGTTCACCCCCGTTCACGCCACGTCGATCCAGGTGGAATTTGGGGCGGGCAGAGCGAGGTCGCGGGGTGTTTTCTAAGGATAATTCGTTTTCCCATCATTTACATATTTATCGCGCATTGCAATCGGTAATGAGTGTGGTTCACCTCACTACAAAGTCCTAAAATTCTCTAAGTTGGAATAGATACCTCTAATAGCTTTTCAAATATACATTCGTATTAATACTTAAAATGTATTATTATTTTTTAAATGCAATTAATAATAAATATTATTATTATTATTTAAAACAAATTAACAAATTTTGTTCGGTTTTTCGTTTAGAAGGGAATTTAAAATTCCTTCTGCAACAAATTTCGTGTTGTTGTTTGTTTTTTTTCGTATGTTTGTTGTTGCTGCTTTTTCGTCGTCGCCCCGGGGCAGGGGTGGCGGCGGGGTGTGCCGCGGTGACACGT